>JAJIBD010025408.1:0-43226 GCA_021461705.1 Cryptotis parvus | reverse complement strand
TTGATCACTTGATCACTTGAACTCCCGTTATTCATCGATTTGCTCGAGCGGGCGCCAGTAACATTTCCATTGGACCCTATCACGTGCCAATGTAGCCCAATGGCATCTGGTTGATTCAGGAATATGAAGAGCCTCAAACCGTTCCTTCAGGGTCTTAACAAGGAAGTCTGACCATCTTGTAGGTGGGCGGCCACGTGATCTTTTGACATCCCGTGGGATCCAGTCGGTAACGGCTCTAGTCCAGCGGTTGTCTCCAAATCGCATTACATGTCCAGCCCATCTGATTTTCGATGCCTTGGCAAACGAGACAGCGCCCCTGATTCTGGAATAGCGACGGAGGTCAGAACTCCGATTCCTTCTCTCACTTGAGTGAGACGTGATATTCCAAGCATAGCTCTTTCGATGCCTCTCTGGGAGACCCGAATAGCATTCTCATCCTGCTTTCGTAGGGCCCAGGTCTCTGAGGCGTATGTTAATGCAGGGAGAACGGTGGAGTCGAAGAGATGTGCCCGGAGCCGGAGGTTCTTTGTCCTTTTAGCTATTTCTTCGATGCCTTTGAAGGCATTCCATGCCGCCTTCTTCCTCCCGCGTGCAGCTCAGGTTTTAGGTCGCTCATCATGTTGACTTCTCGACCTAGGTACACATAACTGCTGCATTCAGAGATGTTTGTTCCATTGAGAGTGAATGGGGCCTCTGGAACTAGTTCATTTCTCATGAACATAGTTTTCAGATTCAGCTGTAGACCTACCTTCCACATTCTCGGTCAAAGTCAGCCAGCATTTGTGCCGCTTGGCTAATGTTTGGTGTTATTAGAACGATGTCATCAGCGAAGCGGAGGTGGTGTAGTTGCCGACCATCTATCTTCACTCCCATTCCTTCCCATTCTAATTGTCTCATGATGTTCTCGAGGGTGGCACTGAAGAGTTTTGGTGAGATGGTATCACCCTGTCGAACCCCTCTTTGACATCAATGATCACTCTTTGTAGAATGGTGAGATCCTGGTGGTGAATCCGCAATACAGCTCACGAAGGATCTTGATGTATTGGGTTTGAACACCCTGTTTGACTAGGGCTTCGATGACTGCTTCAGTCTCCACAGAATCAAAGGCTTTCTGTAAATCAATGAACGTGAGACAGAGCGGCATCTTGTACTCCCTACAAACCTCAATGAGCTTGGTTACTGTGTGGATATGGTCGATTGTGCTGAATCCTTTCCCGAAGCCTGCTTGCTCGCATGGTTGTCCTTCATCTAGTGTTCTGCTAATCCTGTTCAGGATGACTGTGGTAAACAGCTTGTAGATGACAGACAACAGGCAGATGGGGCGATAGTTGCCGATGTCGTGAATGTCTCCCTTCTTGAACAGTAGAACTGTCCTGCTGGTTTTCCATTGGGAGGGCACCTTGCATTCGGACAGGTAGCGTGTGAAGAGCCGAGCTAGTGTATTGATGAGTACCGATGGCAGATTCTTCAGATGTTCGGGTCTGACTTTGTCTGGGCCTGGTGCTGTTCCCTTCTTTACCGATGAGATGGCATGTCGGATTTCAGAAGGGAGAACGTTGGGAATGACATATCCATCCTGTGGAATTTGGTATGTGGGCAGGTGGATGTGGCTATCAAAGAGATTTGAGTAGAAGTCCTGGATAATCTTCTCCATTGCCTTTCTGGAAGATGTGGATAGATCCATCAGGGCGCGGAGGGCAGTCATCTTGGTCTTATAGTTGGCGAAGGACAGGCGGGCAGTGCGAATACTTTTCCCGGCTTCTGCTGCATCTTCCAGTATTTCTGCTCTTCTGTCTTTGAGGTCTGCTTTTATCGCTCTCTGCACTGTTTAGCAAGCTTGGACGTTAGCATTTGGTCTCCTGAGGCTCGCGCCTTGCCACGCTGGCGAATGAGCTCGAGAGTTTCTGAAGACAAGCCGCCCTTTTGTGTTTTTCTCTCTCTCGGCATTCTTCGCACAATCATGGAGGTGCTGAACCAGTCGGTTGTATTCTTCATCGATGTCATCAATGATGGTATCTTTCCCATGTTGCCGCAATGGTGCTAAAGAGTTCCCAGTTGGTGGTCGCTTCTGGGAGTTCTCTTCTTAAACTTTGCAGCCTTTTCTCCCCGTTGCGGGAAGTAGAATTTTGCACGAAGGAGACGGTGGTCCGATCCTGTCTGGAATTTGGGGACGACAGCAACATCGGTCGGACAAAACCGTCGATTGAAGATGATGTGGTCAATTTCATTGTGGAACTGTCCCCAGGAGATTCCCATGTCCAACGTTTCCCTTCAGCCTTCTGAAACTGTGAGTTCCCATGAATAGTCTTGGTGGACATGATGAACTCAGATAGTCTCTCACCCCTGTTCGTTCCATTCTAGGCCATGGGTCCCGATGTGGAGTTCTTCAGCCGATCTTCTCGGTCCTATCTTGGCATTAAAATCACCGACTATGATCTTGTAGAAGGTGTGATCTTTTATAGTACTCCTCCAATTCCAGGTAGAATTTCTCAATTTCATCTTCTTTGTATGTGGATGTTGGTGCATAGACAATGAAGATAGAAATTGCTGGCAGGGCCACATCTCCTCAAGTGTAATCGTCCTATTCGGTTTGTTAGGCATTCAAATGAATCAATGTTGACAGCCATGTTCGTGTTGACAAGGGACACCAATGCCACCGACGCCTCTTTTCATCACATGTTCCAAGGAACAATTCTTCTCCGTGTCAAATACAGCATGATGCGATCTGACGCCTCCTCGTCTCAGTCAGACCAATGATGTCGTACTTGATCTTTCTTGCTTGCATCAGATCCTCAATATATGCTTCCGATGCCAGTGTACGCGTGCATTGAAAAGCACAGACAGTCATTTTAGCCCTTCTTCGTTTTTGGCAGCCTAGGACAGGGATTACTGTCCATAAACAGTACCTCTCTATTAATGTAAATCTTTAGTATTGCAGTCTATGTTTTCAAACTTTTTTAGAAGCTTGTTGGAAGTTTTCAAGAGTCTGTTTAACCTTTAATGTGATTTTTCTAGGGTTCTTTTTCTTCTCAGTGGTTTAATTTTCTTTTTTGCCAGTTCTTTAGCTTTGCATTTCTGTCCTGTTTCAAATTCATTAATCAGTTCTTTATGAATTGCTTCTAGGCGTGTTTTCAATACCATGTTCTTCATCCACACCTAGGCTAAAGCACCTTGCATCCAATCACAGCCTTATTTATTTTTTGCAACCTCACCCTTGGTGAATCATTTGACATTATGCTTTAACCTCCTTGCTATTTCAGATGTACTCATAAACTCCATGATAGCATCACAAAGTCCATGTACAGAGCCTACTATAGCCACAGAGCTTGCAGTTCTTTCAGAATTGTACTACTGTCTTCATAGCTTGAACAAAGATTCTCTTCTGATAGGTGGGTTAGTTTTTTTTTTTTTTGTTTGTTTTTAATTTTTGGTTTTGAGGCTCTATCTGGTGGTGCTCAGGGGGCTATTCCCTTGCTGAAGGCTCAGGTATCACTCCAAAATGCTCAAGGATATGATGAGGTGCTTTAAACCAAACCTGAGCCCTGTAGCATGCTATGGATGTGCTCCAACCTCTGGCTCATCTCCCCAGCCCTCAGGAAATAGATCTTAAAGCCAAGATACTCCTTGATCTGTTGGATGGATCAAAGAAGTGGTTTCTGGAAGGGGTAACTTTCATTTAGGATGAACAATGGTAATAAAGATGCCTGGTAACTATCAATTACAGGCAAAATCTTAAAAACAATTATTTTTCACAATAGTACTTCATAATTTCACAAGCAGGACAATTTAGGACATCATCTTGGTCATTCCAACTTCTAAAGCGCTCCTGGCATTAGTGTCTACTCATATGCTTTAAATATTTAGGAGTTTTCACTGTGCCAAATCCACAACAGAAGTTTTTGATCTGGGTGCCACAGAAACAGTTTAAAGGTGCAAACAAAAGCATGCTGGAAGCCCAGGTTGAATCACCAGTGTCACAGTCTCCTAAGCACTGCTAGGAGGCGAACTCCCTGGGCACAGAATGAGGCATAGTCTTTAAGCATTGCCAAGTGTGGCCCAAACCTATTAGAAAAAGGGTTTAATATATCCTCTAACACTGGATCAAGGAGCAACTAAGATCCTTAAAATTAATGAAATCTAGGGGACTGAATACAGACTCTAGCACACACTTGCCTTGCATATATGGCCAACGCGAGATTTAGTCCCTGGCACTCCATATGGTCCCCCCAAGCCCTACCAGGAGTGATTCCCAATCACAGAGCCTGGAATAAGCCCTGAGCACTGCCAGGTTTGGTACAAAAACAAAGCAAAGAAGTACTGAAACCCTGCATTGTCATGACCCTCATAAGGATAAAAGCTCCCCGTAACTTGCTATTTTGCTAATGATTTTCTGTCCATTTTTTCACCTGTTCTTAATTTGTCAATTTTATAAGCCCCCAACTAGATATTTTTTCATTTTTTTCAAACTAGATATTTTAAATATACTTATATTTTTCTCATTATTTGTTCTTGTATCCGAAAATCTTGCTATCAGATCAATTGCCATCTTCCTTAATCAGATGGTTCAGAAATTCCCCTTTAGTGAATGTCAGTTTTGATTACCTGATTTTACTCTTATTTTTATTCTTAAAAGACTGTAGGTATAGGGGGCGGAGCAATAGTCCAGTAGGTAGGGCATTTGCCTTGCACCCACGACCGGCTCATGCCAGCCCGGGTTCGATCCCCCGGCATCCCCATATGGTCCCCAAGGAGAATTACCAGGAGTAATTCCTAAGTGCAGAGCCAGGAGAAACCCCTGAGCATTGCCAGGTGTGACCCCCTCCCCAAAAAAAAAGAAAAGACAGTAGGTGTAGAATTCTAGGTTGAATGTGATATTCTTCCAGCACTTTGAAAATATTCCTTTATCCTCTAACTGCACAACTGATATGGAGAGGTTTATTGTCATTACAATGATTTTAATTTTCTTCTATGCACTGAGTTTCTGTGATTTTTTATGCCCAATATTTTTTTGGCTTTTGGTCACACCTGGCAATGCTCAGAGGTGACTCCTGTCTCTGCACTCAGGAACTTCTTCTGGCAGTGCTTGGCAGTGCTTGGGAGACCATCTGGGATGCGGGATTGAACCTAGCTCAGCTGCATGCAAGACAAACACCCTCCCGCTATACTATCGCTCTGGCTCCAGATTTATAATACTATCAACAATGGTTTTCCATGCACATAATTCAACACTACACCTATCCCCAGTACATCCACTTCCCTTCCCAAGGACCCAACACTCCTCTCTTTCAATCACCAACACCCATCACATTTTAATTACTGATAAGAGGGTATAAATTTTCTTGTTTTTAATAATTTTACTCTGATGTACATATAATTATGATGTACTTTACAGCTCAGACAGGAAATGGGAAAAGGCATCATTTAAAATAGTGGGGCCAGAGCGATAGCCCAGCGGGTAGGGTGTTTTCCTTGCCACGGGCTGGTCTGTGCCACCCTGGGTTCGATCCCGGCATCCCATATGGTCCCCGAGCAACGCCAGGAATAATTCCTGAGTGCAGAGCCAGAAGTAGCCCCTGAGCATTGCCAGGTGTGTGACCCAAAAACAAGCAAAAATAATAATAATAAAATAAAATACTTACTTTATGTGGGGTTGCAAACCTGGCTGCTCTTCATGGTCATCTATGAGGAAAGGTAGATTTTTGGCCCAATGGTCTTTAAAGCTTCGGGCAGGTCCACATCAATATTATATTCAGTGGGAGGGGGTATCAAGATGGGCATGAAGATAATTGAGAATATTCTGCGGAGAGAAAACGACATCTGATGCACCTAAACACTGCTAAAAAAATATTGTTCATAGCCAATTGCTATACAGATGCTTTATAACTGTTATTTGAATTATTAGAATTCTAAATGATGCTCCAAAATTTAATGATTCATTAATAAGGATAACCTACTAATAATTTTAAGGGGTAATTATGCCAGTCTGAATCCATTTTTTGATTAAATTTTAACTACCTTTTCAGGAAAAACTTAAAAAATCTCAATATTCCAGTATTTGGTTCTATTTGGAGGGAGGGGGAACACCCAGTGGTGCTCCCAAGGCTATTCCTATCTTGGTACTAAGAAAGACCCCTGGCAGTTCTCAGGAGTACTGTGGTACATGTGGTACCAGGATTTGAGGCCGTCAACAGGATGCAAGGAAAGCACCTGGACTCCTATACTATCTCTCTCTCAGTGCTTAATTCAAGTGTCTGAGAAGTTCAGTGTCAGATAGAAAAACCTGGTTCTCTGCCAACTGAAACACCAGCTAAGTGTATATGAATTCATCACATGATCAATTACTATCAATCATGACCAACAGCCCGCTCGAGCAAATCGATGATGATGACGGGAAGACAAGTGATACAAGTGGACAAATTTATTGATTCTGGAGCTCAAACCTAGGGCTCCACACACACCCAAGGAATGTTCTCTCCACTAAGCCACAGTCTTTCTCCATATAATTACATTATATAATAATTATATTAGTTTCCATAGAAGCTATACAGAAAAGAAATAGAATGATGTTCCCCTTCTATAGTCCATGTCAAGTTCTATAATGCCAGTTTAAAAGGAGGAAATTATATTGGAGCTGGAGGCGATAGCACAGCTGGGGGGGTATTGCCTTCGCACGAGTCAATGGTTCGATCCCCGGCATCCCATATGATCCCCCAAGCACCCCAGGGAGTAATTTCTGAGCAAAGAGCAAGGAGTAACCCCTGAGCATCACCAGGTGTGACCCAAAAAGAAAAAAAAGAGGAAATTATAACTAAGGTAAAGGAACTATGCTATGCAACCCCAGCAGTGCTGCTCAGGCCCCTGGGCACCAAGGATGTTAAGACATGGCTCATGGTGCTAAATGAGGAGCTAGAAGAACTGGAACTAACGGATATATACAGGGGCCCTGACCCCAAAAAAGTCATATAAACACTCCTCTCTAGTGAACAGTGTTCTCTAGGATAAATCACATACTAGGCGTGAACTCAAACATACATACATTTTAAAAATATAGAAATCATAAAAAAGTAACCTCTCAGATCACTGAGCCATGAAAGCAGAAATTAATCACAAAAACAAGAAGTTAATCACGAAAACTTCAAACACTTGGAAGCTACTTCTACTATTTTTTAGTACTAGATCAAAAAACAAATCATGGAAGTAATCCAGGAGCACAGAGCCAGGAGTAAGCCCTGAGCACCACTGAGTGTAGCCTAAAACCCCCCAAAAATGATAAAATATTGGGGCTGGAGCGATAGCCCAGGGGGTAGGGCGTTTGCCTTGCACGGCCGGCCCATGCCAGCCTGGGTTCGATCCCTGGCATCCCATATGTTCCCGAGCACCACCAGGAGTAATTCCTGAGTGCAGAGCCAGGAGTAACCCTGAACATTGCTGGGTGTGACCCAAAAAGAAAAAAATCATGAAGTGCTTTGTAATTTTATATCTCACGGTGTTATAATAAAACTAAATAAATAAAATAAAAATAAATATGGACTAAAATTAAACAACAGAATGCAAGAAAATATTTGCACTCAAAACATCAGATAAAGGGTTAAATCAAGGATATAGAAAAGTACTTGTAAAGATCAACAACAACATCAAAAATAACAAGAAAACCCAAAGCCCTATCAAAAAATTGGGATGTAGGGGGCTGGAGCGATAGCCCAGCGGGTAGGGCGCTTGCCTTGCATGCGGCGGGCTTTGTGCCGCCTGAGTTCGATCCCCGGCATCCCATATGGTCCCCTGAGCACCGCCAGGAGTGATTTCTAAGTGCAGAGCCAGGAATAACCCCTGAGCATTGCCGGATGTGGCCCAAAAAGCAAAAAAAAAAAAAAAAAAAAAATTGGGATATACTTCTCCACAGAAGATATACAGATGGCCAATGGGCACATGAAAAACTGCTTATCATCACTTGTAATTACGGAAATACAAATCAAGACAACAATAAGGTATCATCTCTTACCAGTAAGAGTGGCAAAACACTGGAAACAATCTGTGTTAGCAAGAATGTGGGAGAAAGGACCTATTTCAACCCCTATGGAAAACGGTGATTTCTCAGTAAACTAAGAACTGAGCTATACATCTAACCCAGCAATTCTACGCCTGACTATCTCCAGGACACAAAACATTCATTCAGAAGAACATATGCACACTGTTCTTTCACTGAAGAAAGAATTTAGTACAATACCTAAGACATATGATTAACCCAAATGCCCAATAACAAATGAACAGATTATGAAAATTACATACACATACACACACACACACACACACACACACACACACACACACACACACAAAATGGAGTACCATGTTGCTACAAAGAATGATGAAATCATGCAGCTCATTGCAACATGGATGGAACTGGAAGATAACATTTCAAGTGAAGTTAGTCAGATGAAGAAGAATAAGAAGAATAAACCCAGGATGTTCTCACTTATCTGTGGTATACAGAATAACATTCTGAGGGAATGCAATGCAGTAAAGAGGGTGTTCCTAGACAACACCTGATCCCAGAGTATAGAGAAGATAAGGTCATCAAAGGAAAGAAGAAGCAACAGGGAAGCAATGGGAGGGGGTAGAGGTCAAGGCCTTGGCTATACTGGTGGTGTAGAGGAATAGTACAGCTACAGAGCTAAACTACAAAGGCTATGTAGTTTAGTAACAAAAAAACTAAACACTAAAAATATGAGATCCAAACTACAACAACCAAACTTAAAAATGAGCCTGTCCAAAAGGATATACATGATAACCTCTAACTGTATGTATTCTAAGCTACAGTGTGTAAAAGAAGGAAGAGAGAAAGAGAGAGACAGAGACAGAGACAGAGAGACAGAGAGAGAAATGAAAATTGCCGCCATAGACACAGGTGGTGGAGGGGGAAATCATGGGACATTGTTGGAGGGAAATGGGCACTGGTGGAAGGATGGGTGCTGGAACACTGTATAACTGAAATCCATATATGAACACTTCTGTGAGTGTATATCTCACGGTGGTATAATAAAAAATTAAAAGATAAAAATAACACAGAGGGGCAAAAAATGAGCCTGTCAAATAATAATTGCCAAGAATGATAATAGCAGCCGAGAACTGAGCATTGAATACAGGCAAAAGATGCACATGATAATTTCCATAGAGGCAGGCTAGAGGAGGGGAGGAGGGAATCAGGGGGACATTGGTGGTGGGAAATGGGCACTGGTGGAGCAATGGATGCTGGAACACTATGTGACCGAAACCTCTAAACATGAACAATGTTGTAATTGTATATCTCATGGTGGTATAATAAAATATTTTTTTAAAAAAAATGTGATCCCTGAGCATAAGTAGGTGTGGCCCAAAATCAAAATAAGTGAATAAGTAAAAAAGTAGAAGACGCCGTGAATACTGATGGTTACAGAGAGGAAGAAATGGGAGCTGAGTATTACCCCTCATGTGAAAGAATAACAGATAAAAAAGACAATTTTGGGTCCGGAAAGGTGGCCTGACAGTCAAGCATCTGCGCCTTGCACGCGCACACAGTGGGGACAGCCCTCTACGCACCAAGGTTCTTGGCGCAATGAGCAGCATCATCGGCACTAACGTTAAAACCACCTGACCCGATGGGCTGAGTATCACAATCCAGCCCCAAGAGCCTTCTCAGCACTTCTTGGAAGATCAAAAGAAAAAACAGCAAGCAATGGGCACTGGTGGAGGAATGGGTGCTGGAACACTGTATGTCCAAAAACCCAAACATGAATATCTTTATAACGGTGTATCTAACGGTGGTATAATGAAATATTTAAAAAAAAGTTTAAAAAATAGTAAGCAAACAAAAAAAATATCAACTTTACATTAAACAATAACCTCATGAAAGGTTACTTACTATTTTCTTATATCCATTTTGAAATCTGATGACAAATACTCAGATGATTATTAGATTTCATTTTAACTTAAGTGAAAAGATAAAACTTTTTTTTAAACTTAAGTGAAAAATGTTCATTTAACTTTATAAGGAAAAAATGTGCAGAGTGGGTAGTGAAAGCTCTGGCTTGGTCTTTAGGAGATGTGGACTCCCTGTAGTTCAGCTGCTGCTGCTAAACAAAGCAAGGCTGTGGGCAAGTTACCAGCGTGATCGCTTTGGACAAGTCACCCAGTTTCTCCTTTATGCATCTGAGATTACAATGCAAGGATTCTGTAATTAACTGACTTACCTCGGAGATACTTCACTTTAAGATATTCTGGGCTAGCCTTCTGGCCTGGCAGTGGATCATTGAGCATAACTTTAGTCTGTGCTTTGATGCCTTCATAAAACTGTCCCATTGCAACGTGACTGAGTCCTTTCATATACTGGCACACACCTCATTATAGGGCTCGAGCTGCAGGCACCGCTAAAGGCATGAGGAGAAAGAGTTGTATTATAATTGATACAGTTTAGGAAACCTGAGAAAGCTTTATTTATTCGTCAACTTGGAATGAGAAAGGCTTTCCCTCTGGATTAAAGCAGATTAAAAACATGCTCTGGAAATTAATGGAGAGGCTACCTCTAACCACTGTGTTTCTCCCTTCTCCTTGCTCACCTTGAAGTTCTTGAGCGCCTCCCCTAAGCTTCCATGGTGATAAAGCATCATGCCCCGCAGCTGGAGGGTCTGCACGTGATTCTGGTTGAGCAAAAGTGCCTTCTGAAAGCTCTCAGTGGCTGCTTCAAAATTGCCCAGTTCTCTAGGTATTCCATCGTGATTATAAACAAAGTATAGACATTTTAGTCAACACAAAAGAATAAGCTATCCTCGAAATTAACATTCAACAAATAAGGCACCTTAATGTTCTTTTTAGTCAGTGATTTGGGGTTTGGGCCACACTTGCCAGTACTCAGGGCTTTAATACTAGCTCTTGAGTTCTGTGATCACTATGGAGGGCTCTGGCCCAGGTCGGTCACATGCAAGGCAAGTGTATTATTACCTATTTCTCTGGCCGCCCACCTACAAGATGGTCAGACTTCTTCGTCAAGACCCTGAACGAGCAGTTTGAGGCTCTTCAGTATTCCTGAAGCAACCAGATGCCATTGGGCTACACTGGCACGTGATAGGGTCAAATGGAAATGTTACTGGTGCCCGCTCGAGCAAATAGATAAATAACGGGATGTCAAGTGATCAAGTGATTATTTTTTTATTTTGTCATTTAAAATCTACATAACCTTTGACAAATCACAACCTCCATTTTTGAAATTTTACCAGCTTAATTGATAATTACAGAATTCTTTAAGTTCTTTAGGGAAAACCAATTTACTGAGTTTCTGGAACAAATGATATTCAAATTTCTTTCCACAATTCATAAGTTCCAGTCCTTCAGTAGACTGGAAGATAGAGCCATATTATTTCTACTTTGGAGAAAAGTATGTAGGTTATCGTCATACGAAGTTTCATCATTCTGAGTAAATTCATAGTCTTAAAACTGTATCATGGGCTGATGGGATAGTACAGTTGGTAGGGTGTGTGCCATGTATGCAACCAATGATGTCAGATCCCTGCACCACAAATGGTCCCCCAATCCCTGAGCATAGAGCCTGGAGTAAGTTCTTAACAAAGCTGAGTGGGGCAACACCTAAAAACAACAAAGTTGTATTTTTTTTTTTTGTCACTGTCTGGGTCACTGAAGTTTCTTCAAATAAAACTTCATCATTATGCAATTATGCAATTTTAAATTCACTCTGGAAAGAGAGAATATTTTAAAATTATGATCATTTGAAGTAAAATAATTCTACTGACCAGCCTTTTACGCACTAAAACTTTGACAAGTAGCAGAAGTACTAAGTTACAGCTGTGCCTCATGTGAATGAGAAAATCTAGTCTGATCTCAGCACACACAAATAAATTATCTTTTAAATATCCATTGTTGGAGCCATAGAGAGTCCTCTGGGTAGGGTGCTTGCCTTGCATGTGGTTCACCCAGGTTCAATCTCTGCCACCCCATATGGTCCCCCTAGCTCATTAGTGTGATCTGTGAGTGCAGAGCCAGGAGTAAGCCCTCAGCACAGTTGGGTGTGGCTCAATACCAAAAAATAATAATAATAAATTAAAATATTCATTGTCAATTTTCTTTTTTGTTTTCATTTTCAATTTTCTATAATTAATATTTTAAAATATATAACTATCTGCTTACATTCAAACAGCACTTTACTATTCACTAGGTGCTTTCAACTTTTTTCAGGTCACATTTCTAATGATTACATATAACAGGAAGAATATCATTCCAAAACTCCAAAATGAATCTGAACATACTTTAAGTTAGTATGAGAAAAAGTTAGTATGAGAGCTTCTCCATCAAATAAATAAGTTCTTGAATCTATTCATCCTTTTCAGAATTATGAAGGGTATTTGTTACTGTTCTTCTTTTCTAACTTTAGAATATCTTTGAAAGAGTAAACTCATTCGCTCAGAAGTTAAGGGAACCTAACCATACAAGGAACAATCCAGAACTAAGATAAAATCATCTCTTGATCTATAAATCATGAGCCATTTCAGTAATGCCAAGCCATCTCCTTTTCAGGCAAGAGTTTTAAAAAATTGTTTTGTTTTAACCAAGTCAAAATGGCTCTACTAACAGGGCAATGCACAGAATAAATAAATCAGGTTCCATATACAACTTCCCATCCCGATAAATATGAATTTTTTCAGACCTTTAAGAAACCTTTGAAGTGATCATAGTGCTGCAGAAATTAACTTTAGCTATTGCTTAAAATGGAGCATCATCTTTTTCTATAGGTCAACAGCATATAAGGCAGTCGCCTTATATGAATACACTATTCAATACATTGAATATACTATTCGATACATTGTGAAAGCCTATGAAGGACTAACATCCAGACCAATATGATCACTGTGTACAAACTAAAAATGCATCCTCTCAAAATGGAGCCTCTTTCCAGATTCCAGAAGTCTCATAGAGTATGCAAACACCTGCGATTTACAACAGTTTTATCTCTTTTGATTAAGAATTACAGGGCCTGGGGCCGGAGCGATAGCCCAGCGGGTAGGGGCGTTTGCCTTGCACACAGCCGGCCCATGCCGGCCTGGGTTTAATCCCCGGCATCCCATATGGTCCCCCGAGCACAGCCAGGAGTAATTCCTGAGCACAGAGCCAGGAGAAACCCCTGAGCATTGCCGGGTGTGACCCAAAAAAAGCAAAAAAAAGAAACAAACAAAAAAAGAATTACAGGGCCAAGGAGAATTAAAAGCTCTGGAGTGTGCCTTGCATGTGGTGAGTGTGCTCCCCAGCACTGCATGCCCTTTTTATCAATCACCAGGCATACTCTGAGTGGCCCAGGAGAGCTGTAGGGTGTGGCCCTGGTGGCCCTCAATACTGCTAGGTCTGAGCAGCACTGCATCACTGGGTCCTAGCTTCCAACCCTCAGGTTCACAATGCCAAACTAAGTATCATTAGAAATGGCCCCTGACCTTGCACACGGCCGGCCCTTGCCAGCCCGGGTTCGATCCCCGGCATCCCATATGGTCCCCCAAGCACCGCCAGGAGTAATTCCTTAGTGCAGAGCTGGGAGAAACCCCTGAGCATAGCCAGGTGTGACCCAAAAAAGCAAAAAGAAAAAAAAATGGCCCCTGAGCCTCTGAACGCTGCTGCAGAGAACCCTATTAGGAAAAACACAAAACAAAAATGGGCCTCTGAGAAATGTTCAGAGGCTGAGACTGCTTTCCTTTCAAGTAAGGTCACAAATTCAATCCCTGGTACCACCACATGTGCCAGACACAATCTTGGCAGCTATGCCTGTGATCCTGATATCGCATGTGATTTCCACCAAACTACTGCTAGGTATATGCAGTACCGTAACAGAGGTGCGGAACCAAGCAAGCTACAACTCAAAGATATCCAAGTACTATGCCAGAGAGGACAAACTCAACAAGTACCATGGATGAGTATGTGAAGCTGGTCATTGTAGCAACAACAATGAGAAGTAGGGTAGGGAAAACAGAAAGAAATGTACTATTTTTAAACTTACTTTTTTAAGCTGGGGATTAAACTCAGGGCCTCATACTCAATCCGGCCCAGAACTCCACCCAGCCGACCAGCCCATCACAGCCCGGATCATCGACACCCACCCTGCAGCAGTTTCTTCCTCAATCCGGCCCAGGTATGCTGGTCCAGAGACTCTTAGACATGGGGCAGAGTGGTTCCTTGCTCTCCCTGTGCCCAGCCGTTCATGAGGCAGTCGGGAGGCATGGTGGGTTCTAGCCTTGGCCCACCACCCCGACAGAACCTCACAACAAGCCAGACGACCCCCCCACCACCCACTCCATGGGCGCCGCCATTTTCCACATCCGGACTTCCCTCTCTTCAGAACTCCACCCAGCCGACCAGCCCATCCAGCCCGGCCGTGCCGCGCGCTTCTCTAATGCTTTATTTGGAGGTGTTTAAATAATATGCCTCCGCACAGCAAGCCTAGCAAGCTGCTCGTGTTGTATTTGACATGCCAAATGCCAGTAACAATTATATTAGGTCATTCCCATGACCTAATATAATGGTTTGAGGCTCTTTATGTTCCTGTAGCAAGCCGATGCCCTTTGCTCTACTGGCATGAGACAGGACATATGGAGATATTACTGGTGCCCGCTCTAGCAAATAGATGATTAACGGGAAGATCGAGATCGTGATCGTGACCTCATACATAAAAGTATATGTTATTACCACTAAGGTCCCAACCCATTAAACAATTCTATTATGTGAGGTCATCTTGTCTCTTTATGCTATACCTGCCCTCCTACCCATCGTTTTCATTACTTTACATACCTATAGGCTTGTCCCAGACTTTTATATGCATCAATAAAATCAACTTTCTGCTTCAATGCTTCTTTGAAGGATTCAATAGCTTCCTGCAAAAAAATACAGAGAAAACTATTTCATTTGCATAACTCCTAAAAATTGAATCCCACTTAAATAACTAACAAACAAATATGGACTGCACATGGTCTGAAGACCTCCATGCTTTTTAAGTAAGACTTTAAAACATGAAAGAGATATAAAGTACAATAAACTATGAAGCAGGGGGACTTAATTTCAATAGTAAACAAATGCATCACTACATACAATAACAGTCTTGAGTTTCTCCGTTCCAAAGTTGGAAAAATGTTTCTGGCTATTTCATTAGGACTTTTGAATACTAAAGATATCACCTTCCTATTAACAACACTGCCTCAATTAACAAAGTCCCTGTGTAAAAAAAAAGTAAGCCCAATAGTTGTGTAAAATAATGTTGAATGATCAGAACAAGCAGCATAAAAACTGATTCAACAAGAGAGATTTTAAAAAGAAATAAGTTCAGCATAAGTTGTTTATAAAAATGATCTGGAAAGCTCTTAGCTTGAATATTTATCTAAAAGATTCCCATGATCTATAAGAAAAAAGAAACAGTGAAACAACACAAAAAATCCTACAGTTTCTGTCAGTACAACCCCACGGGTAGGTTAAGGGAGTAAGAATGCTGCCTGGGCACTGTGCTTAATGGAGGAACACACAGGAGGGTGTCAGGGACACAGTACACTGGGAACTCTGCAAAAACAATAAATGTACCATTCTATTCAAGCAGCAACATCTTAGGCTTAAGCTGGTATTGAATGTATTTTCATCATGCCTATGAACTGTACTAAAAAAAATGAAGACATTTCACACATTTCCCAAGGAAAAGACATATCTAACATAAAGGCTAAAATACTGTCATCTCTAATACCTTTCAGGAGAAAGACTATTTTAAAACTTCTGTGATAGATCATTTAATGCCTGATTTGACCACTGGTATCAGAAAACTACTAAAGATGCCATGTGCCTTGCACATGGTAGGCACTCAATAAGTATTTAGTGATTTAACAGGCTGACAATACAGTTCTGCAAAAGAACTGTAATCCTAATTCTTTTTTAAAAAGTCATACTTGCTTCTTGATTTTCTGGGTGGAATAAGGCAGCAGGGAAAGAAACTGGCTTTCAATTTCTTCAGCATCAACAATGGGACAAGCTACTCCCTATGAAATCTGGTGGAATAGCTAAGGAATCTGGCTTAGTATCTGCCTTTTCATAAGAATGGTTAAGAATGTTAACATTTAAAACATATTTTAGCACTTAAAAAATGTGAATGATCGCTCTAACTTGAGCTTACTACTGTGGTATTCTTAATCTTTTAGAATTTTTATAACTATAGTTTACATTCAACAAACATGTACTGAGTGCCTACTATGTGTCAGGGGCTATGTGAGAATATAAGGGACACAAAGATCTCTCAGTCCTCTGAGAGTTAACAGTCTATTAGAAGGCCAAATATTTAACCAGGTTATCGGAATACAAACGAAGCGCTACAACAGAGGTAGCTGGGAATAAAGAGAAAGAAATAACTAACTGAGCCTGGGAATACCAGGACAGGTTTTACAGAGAAAGTGACGATTGAGCTCTGGGTCTTGAAGAAAGAGACAGAATTTGGTAAAGAATGAGGGTAGCGTCCTAGACACAGGAAACAGTTCTGCAGAACGGCACAGAATGCTCAGAAACCCTGGGACGGGAAGCCATAGGTGTAGAGAGGGAAAAGATGGGGACCTGGCTAATGTGATAAGAGTGAGAGTCGGGGAACTCAGAGAAGGAAGGGCGGCCTCTGCCATTCTCTGCAGTCTGGACCTCCTCAGCCTGGTTTTTATAGCTTTAAGCAGTACAACCAAGAGAATTGTTTATTATCACTGGCAAAGACAAAGAAGACAGACTGGAGAGAGGAAGAGCCGGAGGCGCAGCAGTAGTCTAGGCAAGAAATAATGGAAGCTCTGACTGAGTCAATGTCTCTGAGGAGACAAAAGGGTCAAATTTTAGGAAACAGTTTAAAAGATAAACTAGGACAATCGGGGGGGGGCAGGGGGGGGGCTGGTGAGACATGAGGTGGTGGGTTAAGCGGGAGGAGAAGAATGGGTAGGAAGTTTTTAAGCTGAAGAGCCTAGTGAGAGGGTTAAACAATGTGAGGAAGTACAGAAGGAAAAACAGCTGCAGGGAGGAAGTCATGAGTTTGGTGGGGGTGTGTTAACACTGGAGTGTCTGTGGACGTCTAGTGGAGATGCCCAGAAGACATCTGCTGCCCACTGCACTTACAGCATGCTTGGACGCCACAGTTCTTCAAAGTCTGATTTCTCTTCAGCTTTTAAGAGTCTTTGGTTTCGGGGTTCCTGTCTAATCACTGCACAGCTCTCTACCTCACTCTGCCAAAGAGGGGACATAGCAGAATCAAGATTTTAAGCCATTGGGAACAAAGAAACTTTGTTTGAATGAATCAATCTCTAAGCATATGAACTGGCCCTGAATTCATTAGCTCAGCAAAGGCAAATGTCACCGCTTTGAGCTCTTCTTTATTAATTGGTGGCAGTCATCACACTGGGGCTAGCCATTATAACTAAGAACAATTTCAGGTAACTCTCAAAAAAGTGCCTAGAATATTCAATTTAAAAAAATATCCTTATAGCTAGAAAAAAAAATTCAATTTTTATAAATAGGGGGTGGGGGTTTAGGAAAATCCAAAATGTTTGAAAGATCTATAGACCATGAAGTCTGTAATGGAATATTAACTAATATAGTTCATGTATTATACCATCAAATAAATAATCAATCGCCCAGTTAGTTACTTCTGAATTATTGCTGCCCTGGAGAGACCACCTTTGGGATATAAAGATAGCTCAAAGTTACTGATCCATTTAAACTTTCTCTACTGTTAACAAGAGAAATAGAGATATTCTGGACTAAGGTTATTACTTTAATTAAAGCATTTCACCACTGACTCAGTTTTCCAATCTGTGTAACTGGGACACCCTCTGCTCCTTCTATACTTCATGGGGATGCCGTTGGGATGCATGAGACAATACGTAAACACTCTGACCTCCTCGGACAGCAGATCTATAAAAATGCAAAGAAAAAGTTCCCATCTATTATACATACATGTTGATGCTATGCTTATGAGCATATGGAGAAAGGACCAAATAGTTTTAAAAAAAAATTAACTGAGAGACTTCTACTGTCCAGAAAAATGAAAGCAGTGTTTCTAGGTTCTCATCATATAGATCTGGAATAAACCAAACTGAACTTTAAAAATGTAAATCCTGTCCAATATGCTGTTAACATCATTGTTATAAAAAGTTTCCATTCCTAATAACCCAGAGTCCTGCCCATATTCCTAAAACCTGTCTTTATGTTAAAATTAAAAATGAAGTTATCTGTTTGCATTTCCTTACTTTAGCAGTATTTCTAACCTATTAATCTTAATTTCTTTCTTTATATTTCAAATACATTTCTCTTCCATAAAATTGTCAAGTTACAGAAATTGAATACAGTATATAATTCTAATTTTTTTAATTTAAAGTGACTAAAAGATGAGTGGAATAGAGTACAGATACAAAATAAACTAGAAAAAGTTGTCTGGTAGCTGCTTAAAGCATATTATATAACTGCTTTCAAAGCCTTTCGCTGCCAGTCTGAATCCTGATGGAAGAAAGAATCCTTGTTAAACTTATCTACACATACTTGGGGAGAAAAAAACACAAAGTATACCTTTTAAAAAAAAACTTCAAATAAGATATATGAAGTACAACTTGCAAAAATCTTTTGGTTTGGTTTTTAGTGGATAGGAAATATTTAGTCTATGAAATAAAACCTCTGATGTAAAGTACTATATAATAGCTAATACCTGACTCATATTTAGAGTTTACAAAGTGCTTTTCATACACATTGCTTACTTAATGATCACAATTACTTCAAGAGGCAGAGAAATGAATCATCTCTCTTTGATCAATGAGGAAGGAGAAACAAAGAATTTACATAACTAGTCCTGTGATTAATAAAATTCAGAACAAGAACTGAAACCAAGGGGCGGAGCGATAGTTCAGTGGGTAGGGCATTTGTCTTGCATGTGGCTGGCGCCACGGGTTCGATCCCTTGGCATCCCATATGGTCCCCCAAGCACCGCCAGGAGTAATTCCTGAGTGCAGAGCCAGGAGTAACACCTGAGCATCGCCGGGTGTGACCCAAAAAAGCAAAAAAAAAAAAAAAAAAAAAAAGAACCAAAACCAAGACATTCCAACTGCAAATTCAATGCTCTGTCCTTGAAACTTAAATTTTCCACTAATGCTTATTGAACACCACAGGTGACAGGCTCTCTATAGCAGTACTAAAGAATAACAAAACTTAGTGTTTTTAAAGGCAGATCCTTGCGGCCCTCTGTGTTTCCTTAAAATGCATGTATTTTCTGGCAGACTGTCTTTTCCTAACACATAACAAGTGAAATTCTTTCAGTTTTCCAACTTCAGGTTAAGCATAACCTTCTCTATGGAGACTCTCTTGAGCACTCAGTCAAAACGAGGTGCTTCCATTTACTGTACCTGATTCTATACTGGTTATTAGGCCAGTCTGTCTTCAAACAAATATTTCTGATATGTCCTGTACTGGAACACCTACTCTGTGCCCAGCTTTGGAAACTGAGGTCAAGGTGAGAGACCCAGAGCTCAACAATGTGTCCTATCTCCCTGCTGGACACTAGGTTCTCAACATATACTTGAATATAAAGTCAACAGCCAGAGCAGGAAGAAAGGACAAACTAAAGGTGACACTTCTTTCCAGACTTTGAGTCATCTTAGGAAAGCCTTTCCTTTTCCCCTCAGCCTCCAGATTCAATAGCGATCTGTCTTCAGTGGTAACAACGGGATCACTGACAGAAATGCGCTCACACCTACCAATGTCTCGTTGTCGGTCCTTTTGTTCCTAGCCTACTCTTCTATACCACATCACACTGATATGTGTGTTTGGCCTCAACTGTGTATTTGAGATCTTGCTATTCCTCTAGGCCTATAAATTAAAGTCAAAATGCTTACTATTATATGATAGACTTCTTAGGACCTCTACTTCACCACCCTTCTGCCCTATCTCCTTTACATTCAACCCCTTCTACTGGTTACTACATGAAACGATCAAATTTCCATGTTTCAATGTCATCACTCATGTTTTTATCTCTGGCTACAGTACTAGTCTCAATGCACAGGACAAAGTACATTTGTTTTCTGAAACTTTCTCTAACTCTGTAGTTTACATAAATCTTTCTTATCCATTTTCAAAGAACTTCACTTACTTTCTGTAGTGTACTGATAGATTATGTAATATGTCATATGTAGGGGAAAAACACAAACTGTATCCTTTATAAGTGTAAAGTACTATTTCTCTTACAATCTTTTTATTCTCCTCCCTTCTACATCTTCTTTCAAGTGCATACCCTTTTATGTAGCTAACTCTATAAATTCAAACTCCCAGTAGATACTTCCCACCCACAAGAGCAGTCATTATACTATACACAACACTTTCACCTTCAAAAGTCCTCTGTGAAAGAAAGTTAAACCTTTGTACAGCATAGCTATAGGCTGGTTTTTGTTCAGTTCTAAGGACTGCTGAAAGTCTTCATGCGCTGTTGCGTAGTCCTACAAAAGGGGGAGGGGTAGAAAAAAATTAAGTATCATTTATTATACAGTTGGACATTTCCTATTTTTTGATTGATGGGGAAAAACAATTCTGATCACTTTCCTATAATTAAAGGAAATATTTCATGACTGTAAATACTAGTTACTTCTTGTTGAAACATAATTTTCTTAGGAAATTAATGGGAAAAACTTACAAGGGTTTAAGATCAGTATTTTAAATAACATTAAAGTCAGAATCTTGGCTGAAGAGAGTACAGGAGTTAAGACACTTGCGTCACGAGAGGGTGACCTTGAGTTAAATTCCCAGAACTGCAGATGATACCCCAGTCCCTGAGCACAGAGCCATGACTAAGTCCTAAGCAAGCACTACCAGGTATAGCGAAAAAGCAAACAAAAATAAAGTTAAAATTTATTAGAGAAGATTACAAATTATTTTCTGTTACTAGCCTTATTTATAATTAGATCACATACCATACATCAATTTTAAAATGTATTATGATATTTTTATAAATTTATTTCTCCAAAGAAAGAGGAAAAACTGGGGGCTGGAGCGATAGCCCAGCGGGTAGGGCGTTGCCTTGCACATAGCCTGCCCATGCCGGCCCGGGTTCGATCCCAGCATCCCATATGGTCCCCCAAGCACTGCCAGAAGTAATTCCTGAGTGCAGAGCCAGGAGTAACCCCTGAGCATTGCTGGGTGTGACCCAAAAAAGCAAATCAAATTAATGTAAACACATACATATAACTACAATAATCATAAATACCATAATGATGAAAAAGAATAAACTAGTCAGATTTGGGTCATTTGAAGAGATATGCTACAGTTCAGGAATCTTTGTTATTTCAAGTTACAGTTCCTGGGTTATAATAAATTTAATTATGGGGCTGGAGTTCATGTTTTGCATGCAGGAGGCTTATATTTGATTCCTAACAGGTACCACATGATCTTCCAAGCACTGCTAGGATCAGTCCCTGAGCACAGAGCTAGGAGTAGCTTCTGAGCAGCGCTGGATATGGTCCAACAGTTTGCCTTTTTTTTATTTTAAGGAAATTTAAATTTTACTTCAAAAAAGCACACTGACAACATACACACTTTGTTTCCCTTTGCAAGAAAACTTAAAACATAATCAGGGAGACTAATTTTATTTCTTTTTTTTTCTCTTTTCTCCTCCTCCTCTCCTCTTAAATACAGAATTAATAAATACTAACAGTTCATGCAAGAAAATGTGTTCTTGGGGCCTGAGCGATAGTCCAGCAGGTAGGACGTTTGCCTTGCAAACAGCCAACCTGGGCATTCCATATGGTCACCGGAGGACCACCAGGAGTAATTCCTGAGTAATTCCTGAGCACAGTGCCAGGAGCATTGCCAGGTGTGACCCAAAAAAGAAAAAAAAATGTGCTAAATGTGTTCTTGATACTTATTATTTTTCCACTGGTTTCAGTTTCAGTTGCAGAAAACACTCTTATAACTTTTGCATCATAAATATATTACTGTAAAGTGAGATCTTTATCACCATTAAAGGAAATGTCTCAAGGCAAAAAAAAAAAAAAAAAACTCACCTCTGATATAAAATACAGAGTCCCACGGTGTCTATATAGCCGTGCTGAGGGCTGAAGCTGAATAGCTTTAGTAAGATCACTCACTGCTTCATTAATTCGCCCCAGAGGCGACAGAATCTACAAATTAAAATATGTAATTAGGAAAGAATAATGCCATTTATCAACCCTAAAATTCCCAATAATTCTCACTTTTTAATTCTATTTTACCAACCCCGAAATTTCTAATAATTCTCACTTTTTTAACTCTATTTCATCAGATTCCACTCAAAATATTGCTCGTGATGGACAGAATTCTTGATCCCATGGACTATGTAGTAAGGTTCAAAATCAAGCTGGGAGGCACTAGTCTTTGTGCAGCCCAGAGGCAGGTTAATAAACTGACTGCAACAACTCCATTGTCACATTTTCATGCTCTGGGTATAAAAGATTGATGCTGTTCTCAAAACATGATCTTTTTTCTCAAGCTATTATTTATCTTTCAAATCAAACTTTAACAAGTCAGAATTAATAAGAGAGAGACTGAACCATTACAAGTGCTGAGTCCTCCATGGTCTTTAACTATATCTTCTGTGGCAAGCTGGGCTTAACTGTAATGTCTAAGACACTAGATTTTTCCAAGTTTTTCTACAGTAGTGTGTTGTGTGTGCGTGTGTATGTGTGTGTGCACACGACGCATGCACGCATGTGTATGCATGTGTGTGTATGTGTCCTTAATTTATTGTCATGATCTAAATGTAGAGAGAGAAAGCACTACAGGCTGTTCAGAAAGCACTTATGAACAGCTATCAATCAATTATGTCAGGCAAGATGACAACACAGAAGACAAATTTCAAACGTTCACCATGAAGACATTATAACATCCAAAATGGATATCAATGTTCATGCAATACAGCTCCAGAATTTTATCCTGAACAAACGTCCTTAAATTGGGATTTAATTTGTTCTTGTAGACTTTTCTATAAAGGGTTACAGCTTTCTGTTCTGCAAAAGCAGTGAAAGAGAAGATGTTTCAGTCGGGGTTCATCAAGAATGAGGATCGGATGACAAAAGAAGTGGAATTGGTGCCTGAGACTTCAAAAATCATAGTGATCCTGGGTTATATATATTTTAGAAGGAAAAGCATGGATAACTCAGACTCTACGCACAATAATAGTATAAATAATAATGACCTGAAAACATTTTAAGTTAGTCACATTCATTAAACATGAACTTTTCAGAAAGCACAAAAGGTTTCTCATAAAATCATCTGACATATATAAATCACATACTATTATTTAGCTAAAAATATCTGCATGTTGTACCATTATTATCCAATGCCAGAAAACTATTTCTAAAATTTTTAAATAGGGGCCGGAGCGATAGCCCAGCGGGTAGGGCGTTTGCCTTGCACGCGGCCAGCTCATGCCGGCCTGGGTTCGATCCCTGGCATCCCATATGGTCCCCCGAGTGCCGCCAGGAGTGATTCCTGAGTGCAGAGCCAGTAGTAGCCCCTGAGCATTGCCGGGTATGACCCAAAAAGCAAAAAAAAAATAAATAAATAAAAAAATATAAATAAAATTTTTAAATAATTGAAAATTACTTAAATAGTAACATTATGCTTTGTTTTATATTTGTTGCAGCATAACACATCATTTTAAATTTTACTTATTAAAAATTAGTGATAAATATATTTATATTTAAAGGACAGCGTGCTTTTTAAAAAACTGAAATCATATTATACTGTTTTCTTAGTGTTGTCAATTTTGTTTGTTCTCCCAGAGAATTTAAAAAACATTTCTTCATTGAATTACTGGTTTAATAGTATAGAATGTCAGGGTATGGCTCTCTATCCTTATGTGTGTTTAAATGTCACCATTTCCACCAAAGTTCCACAACCATCAGAAGTACCCTGTTCCATTTTCCAACCTAATATTTCGAGTACACAATTAACTTTGTGTTACATATACAAACTGGAAATCTGCTCAGTGTTTTTAATTATATTAATTCATGCTTTATCATAACATTTTTACATAACAGCATAAAGTGATAGAAACAGCATGAGCATCCTCTCCCAGTGCAGATGACATTAGCTACTGAATGATTACATTAAATATTAACAGGAGTCCCATGCAATGATGAACAAATTAAAAATCACTTAATCCTTAGAGTTGTAATCCAAAGTAGATAGGTTATGATGTTAATGGAAAAGAACTGTACTCAGAAAGCCAACTATCCAATAAAACACAAAATTCATATTTCAAACTGAATAATAATTTAAGTCACTAAATTTTGAAAACAAACACCATCACAAAGTTTTTAAATTATTAAAGCATTTAATGCTGTTTTTATTTGCCAAATGCTCAGCTCCTTTCCCCCATACACACAAAGAGATAGTTTTTTTTTCTTAAGTTCATCTCTGAAATACTATCAGACCAGATGATCAAAAGTTCATGGTTCTCAGGCTAAATGCATTAATATAAATTCTAATGCATCTTGCATGGTTAAATGTGCATTAAAATAAATTAACATGAAACAGATGACATTACTGTTTTAAGAAAACAATAAAATGAACACATTTCATTTAAAAGCATTGAAAAAAGAGTGTCTTTGAGTACAGACAACTTTCGCTAATCTAAGTATTCAAATGAGCTAATATCCCATGACGTAAGACCTGTGCTCTAGACATCACCTCCCACACCCCTCCCTTTACCAAACTCCCCCAGCAGGCAATGAATACCTTTCTGTTCTCCAGGAAGCGCCTCCTTTAGTGCCTACCCTCACAAGTATTACCTAGCATTTTCCTACATGTTACCTCCTTTTCTCCATCTCAAGTCACAAGTTCCTTCAAGATCTAGTTAGAGTCATCCTTATCTGATCTAATCCTAAAGTAGATAGGTATCGCATAAGAATTAAGTTTAGGACCTAGGTAGATAACTCTGATGGCTTTAGCATAGTTTTACATGTTGGAGCTCCAAATTTGATCCTGACACTTTATGGTCCATACCACTGAGAGCCATCCCTGAGTGCCTGAGCACCACCCAGTATAATACCAAAACAAAACAGAATTAAGTATAAGCATGCTTGCACACATAATTCACACAAACCCACGCGCACACACATGCATTAATTAATGGGCTATTACTGCATTTTCATCATACTGTCAGATCAGTTTTCTAAAGTATGTCATGGGCACGGTAAATATCATAAGTGAGATATTCTTCTGGCAGTGGTGGTTCACAACTGCATAGCTGAGTGTCAAATATGACTATTATATCTTAAACCAGATATAACACTAAATCCATAATTTTCTAGTAATTTCAACCATGTTTAAAACAATTAAGCACTTATGGAGGAAAACACTAAGTATGAGGGAGATTTAAAACTTACAAGTTACAAAAGGAGAAAATCTTTAGCTTCATCTAATCCAATAATGACAGAGGGAAAAGAAAACCACACTCACTTCTGCTCGCTGCTCAAATACCTCTGGACGATCTGGTTCCAAGGTAATTACTCGGCTCAGTTCAAACAGAGCAAGCTCAGCATTCTTAATATCCTTGAAAAGGCATTAGCTTAGTATGAGATATACTGTTACTCCAAATCAGGTTGAATAGTTTGCTGACAATACTAGTCATTTAGAATCATATAGTTTAACTACTGTATGAGATACCTACCCAGTTAAATAAGTTCAATTACAATTATTTGGTCTACCTTCTCATCAACATTAGCCCAGGTTACCTATAACAAGTTGCAGATAGTAGGACAGTTTCTAAACTTAATATGTTTAAATACCAAATCAATGAAATTCAGGAGTGAGTATGAGGATACCAGCAGAAAAAATGAGACTGACAAGTAACAATGTGGGAGAAGAAAAGCTCCACATAAATGTCATTCTAAACTTCTAAGTTTATAAAACTATTCCTTAGTAATTGAGGAAAGACCTCTTTGAAGTTTGCTGTTACTTTTATATTAAAAATAGTACAAGCATGCTGCAAAATATCATGTCAAAGTACTAAAGAGAAGAAAATTAAGTAGTTTATCTCTGAACTTTACCTTCAACAAATGATGAATATGATCATTTCCTAAAACTGAGTTCATTCTTAATCCTCTAAGTCTCAGAAGTACATATATATATGTATATATGTGTATATATATATATATGTATATATACGTATATATGTGTATATATATATATACATATATATATATATATGTAAAATTTCTTTGCTAGGCAGCATCCAATCAGTACAGTTTCTTAGTAGGCATCTGCCTTTAAAGAATAATTTCATTTGAATATTTTAATATAAGACTATAAAAAATTTATGTATGTTCTGGACTGAAAATCTGCAGATCTGTACCAGGTTATTTACTATCTAATCTCAGGAAAGTCTTCATTTGTGTATGTGTGTTTCTTAGTTTAACATTCCTCCTTCATTCCTCTAATAAAGGCAATATTTGATTACATCTACAAATATACACCTGTATAAGGGAAAGTTTACTATATGAGGAAGATAAATTTTATTCCCCATCCTCCAATTTTCCTTTTACTCAACTTTGAGGAATTGTGAAGGAACCCAAATTCTAAGCCTCACTGCAGTGCAGATGCATAGTCCCCCTTTCACCAATCGAGATGTTTTAGGAATTTAGGCTAGGTCATCACAAAGGGAAGTGTAGGCAACCAAGAGCTGTCCTTTTGGAGTGGCAAATTGAGCAAAACTGACTTCAGAGTACCTAGCTAGAAAGCCCTGCCCATTTGCTAGCTAACGGATCTTAGTAAATCCTCTGCTGCCATTTTCTCATTCACGAATTGAAGCAATTCATCTCATCAGAGCTCAATGAACTCCAGGTTGCTCCGACTGGAACCCTGGTCCATGTCAGGTCATGTAGGCACTATGGCAAGCACAGCTATTCCATACTCACATGTAGTCCCTTCTTTCCATAGGCTATCCCTCGGCCATAAATTGCACTAACCAGATCAGGCTCCTCCTAGTCAGACCAAAACAAAAACACATCAAAAACTATAAACAAAACAAAAAAGTCAGTTTCTGCTTAAAATATATTAAAATCACAACTCTACATCTTTTTTGCTATCACCAATCATAAGCTAATACATGGACCCCAACCTGAAAACCTGTATTCTCAAAGCTCACTTAAATGAAACAGTTCTGTGTTTTTAAGCAGGGGAGATCACTGAAAGCACTGGAATGCATGCTTTGCAGGCAAGAGGTCCTGGGTTCAATCCTGGGCACACATGGTCCCCTAGGCATCATCCAGGACTGACCCCTCTGAGCACCACCGGGATGTGGTCCAAATACCAAAAAAAAATAAATAAAAAGAGGGCCATAGAGATAGTACAAGACTAAAGCACCGCCAGACATGTGGTTGACCCTACTTTCATCCCTGAAACCACATGGTCCCTAAGCATAGCCAGGGAAAACTCTGGAGAACAGCTGGGGTGTCCCAGGTAAATCCTGGCACCACAAAGTCCAATTAGTAATGCATCCTCGGCCCAGTGCATTGAATTGCTGGCCTGATTAGCCAAGAATTGTTGGGGGGTCCCCCGGCCAGCTAAGCACTTCTTGGACATCTCCCTCTCAACCCCACCAAAGAGGGAGAGAAAAGGGGATGGTGAGAGAGACAGAGAAAGAGAGAGGGATGGGGGGGAGAGGGAGAGAGAGCGAGAGAGAGTACTGAGCTCTGTGTTATTTTCTTTCAGTTATCGTATTTAAAATGTAATCCTCTCAACAACTCTGGCAAGGAATCATGTCTTAGAAAACAAAAGATTGAGAAATAAACAGATATCAGTAAAGAATTTGTTAAAATCTTTCTAATTTGCCTTTTTCAATGACATGAAATACTCTGAAAAGGCAAGTACCCTTTAGAGTCAGTACAATAAGAAGTAAATGAGTTGGTTCCATATACTGATAGGAATTACCACAGTCCTTTACACTAATGCATCAACATTACAAACCAAGACTTCCCTGTTCCTTGTCCCCAGATGGGCCAAATGAAACACCTCTCAGGTCCAAGGACATATTCTACACACATTAGTCATATGAGCTGTTCCACTTACAAACTGAAATCATCCATATTTAACCTCTGCAATTTGTACTTACTGAAATCCTTCCCTATATATTTAAGAAAGAAACTGAAAAAAAATAACCTCTGGTTATAGATATTGGTGAAATTCTTGATATTGCTAAGAAGTATTAAAGGCCATACTACACAAAGTAATTAACAGTTTACACCAAGATGAGGTGTCCGTCAGTCTTGTAAAGACAGACGCATCAGCTTCACTGATGAGAAGTGGGGAAAACTAAAGGCAATGCCATGCATTGGGGAGGGCCGGAAGGAAGGTTACGTGATAGAATAAGACACATCTACTCAAGTGGCAAACTGGGGGAGAGTAGCCTTATGTTGTGTGGGAAAGAATAGAAAAACAAGTAAAGATTTCTAGATCGCAAGTTTTTCCCGAAAAAATTAAAATAAAAAAAAATTTAAATAGGCCTATCATTCAAGCATTTTCTCATGGCAAAAATCTAACTAGAGGGCCGGAGCAAAAGTCCAGCGGGTAGGGTGTTTGCCTTGCACACGGCTGGCCCATGCCGGCCCGGGTTCGATCCCCGCATCCCATATGGTCCCCTGAGCACCGCCAGGAGTAATTCCTGAGTACAAAGCCAGGAGAAACCCCTGAGCATTGCCAGGTGTGACCCAAAAGAGGAAAAAACAATCCAACTAGAGCTAAGTTCTGGTTACCTCTTTGGAAGAGGGATTGTGTATGCTTGTCAGTTTACCACATCACCCATACCTCAACATCAAGTCATCTCCCTGACTCCCACGGAGTTCTGGAATTTTTATTTATAGTATTTGCTGCATGAGAGATTGTTCAGGATACACACCAAAAAAAAGACAACTGTTACAGAATGAGATAAATGCTGCTGCTTCTTATGTATAATAATTATATATGACTATCAGTATCCTATGTGTCCAGAACAAAAGTTTCCAGAATACTAAGTCATTATTTTCTGGGGAGTGAGATTATCAAATATTGCTCCTTAATACCTTAATACCATTCTCCTTAATACCTTGTTCTGCTCCTGTTTAAACTGTTCCTGCTTTGGGGCGGGGCGATAGCCCAGTGGATAGGGCGTTTGCCTTGCACGCAGCCAGCCCGTGCCGGCCAGGGTTCGATCCCCAGCATCCCATATGGTCCCCCGAGCACCGCCAGGAGTAATTCCTGAGTGCAGAGCCAGGAGAAACCCCTGAGCATGGCTGGGTGTGACCCAAAAAAGCAAAAAAAAAAAAAAAAAAAAAAGATAAACTGTTCCTGCTTTAACTGCTTAAAACAGGTTATAATTTAAAAAAAAGTTGCCCAAAATAATGTTTTCCAGAAAATATTTTATTACATTTTATAATAAAATAGTAACAACTATATACCTATAGTATAATGTATTTATTATATAATTTAAAATTCACACCACCTCCACTTTGCTGATGACATTGTTCTAATAACACCAAACATTAGCCAAGCGGCACAAATGCTGGCTGACTTTGATCGAGAATGTGGAAAGATAGGTCTACAGCTGAATCTCAACAAAACTATGTTCGTGAAAATTGAACTAGTTCCAGAGGCCCCATTTACTCTCAATGGAACAAACATCTCTGAATGCAGCAGTTATGTGTACCTAGGTTGAGAAGTCAACATGATGAACAACCTAAAACCTGAGCTGCGCAGGAGGAAGAGAGCGGCATGGAATGCCTTCAAAAGCATTGAAGAAATAGCAAAAAAGACAAAGAACCTCCGGCTCTGGGCACATCTCTTGGGCTCCACTGTTCTCCCTGCATTAACATACGCCTCAGAGATCTGGGCCCTACGAAAGCAGGATGAGAACACTATTTGGGTCTCCCAAAGAGGAACTGAAAGAGCTATGCTTGGAATATCACGTCTCACTCAAGTGAGAAAAGGAATCGGAGTTCTGACCTCCGTTGCTGTTCCAGAATCAGAGACGCTGTCTCATTTGCCAAGGCATCGAAAATCAGATGGGCTGGACATGTAATGTGATTTGGAGACGACTGCTGGACTAGAGCCGATACAGACTAGATCCCACAGATGTCCGAAAGATCATGTGGCTGCCCACCTACAAGATGGTCAGACTTCTTCATCAAGACCCTGAAGAAACGGTTTGAGGCTCTTCGTATTCCTGAAGCAACCAGATGCCATTGGGCTACACTGGCATGTGATAGGGTCAAATGGAAATGTTACTGGCACCCGCTCAAGCAAATCGATGAATAACGAGATGTCAAGTGATCAACATTTCTTACTTAAATTTTGATTATACTATTATAATCGATTTTATTTAAATATTTTTTACAATTTAGAAATTTTACAAAAAATAAAAGCACAAAACTAAAGTACAGTCTATAATCCTTCAACCCTGAGATAATGCTTTAATACTTAAATATCCTTCTTGGGGCTGCAGAGAGAGCCCAAAGGCATGCAGAAATGCAGAAGGGCCAGATTCCACTCCCAGCACCGCAGTTTCCCTGAGGACTGGCAGGAGTTGGACGTAGACTCCAAAATAGAGAAAAAGAAAAAAAAAATTAAACTAAATAGCCTTCTTTGCTTAAAGAAAAGGATAGCAAGAAGTTTGGAGGGAGAGTAGGAGCAGGAAACAGTTTCCTACTGTGAACTTAAGTAAGATTTTTCATGCACTAGTAGCTGCCAGAAGTTAAGTCACACAAAACCATAACGGAGCTAGGACAAAGGACAAAGTAAGTGTATATAACTCCTTCCCTTGGATGCTCTCCCGTGAAAGGAAAACCTGCTTGCACGTGTGTACTATCTCAAAATGTTATCCAAGAAGCTTTTCTCCTATAACTGAGCAAATTTTCATATAGATGAGTAAGAGTTGGATCAAGAACAGTTGTGTGATGGGGCCGGAGTGATAGCCCAGCGGGTAGGGCATTTTCCTTGCACGCGGCCGGCCTATGCCGGCCCGGGTTTGATCCCCGGCATCCCATATGGTCCCCTGAGCACAGCCGGGAGTAATTCCTGAGTGCAGAGCCAGGAGTAAACCCTGAGTGTTGCCGGGTATGACCCCAAAAAAAAAAAAAAAAAAAGAACAGTTGTGTGTAAGTGGTTCTACGGATGTGGCTGGCACCTCCAGACACCCTGTACCAGGATCAGTTGGTATGGGTGTCACCCTCATCTTCCGACACCTCTCTCATGGAATCATGGTTCTTTCAGCTCTTGCCTATACAGTCCGCCTCTTTCATTAGCTAGTGCAAGTAGTCTCCTTTAACTGTTTTTCTCTCTTCTATTCACGGGATCTTTATTAAGAGTTATGTCTTAACACTCTACAGTCAGATCATGTTCACCCCTCTGGCTGAAACAATTCATGATTCCCTAACAGCTAACTACATTTTCCTTTTTTTACCCCCCACCACAGTAAGAAATTTTATATTGACCCAGCACACACACATAGACATTAAACATACACACAAATATACAACACGTATCGGAAATAAATTTTACTGTGTCATATATAATTTTACTATATAAAATATAATCTGAAATTTTCTAATTTAACATACCTCACTTTTTTAAAGTGCTGGTCTTGACTTACCAAATTTATTCCAGGCCTATTAAATGGTTACACCCAAATTTCTTTTTTTTTAAACAAAATAATTTACATCTAAAAATCTTTGTGGAAAACACTCATTATTTTCCTACCTTACAGTAAAGCCTCATCTCCCACTCTGCCACTCTTAAAGCTCTAGAAATGACAAAGCCTTCCTAGCTCCCTAGACACAACATGTGACACGCTCCCAAGTTCTGCCTCACCTACCATTGCCACTAGGTCCAAGTACTTTCTGTCCTTTAAGTATCAGCTCAAGTGCTACCTCTGACAGCTTCCAGACTGGGGGGACAGGGGGAAAATTTGCTCCTTTTCCATTTCAACTATATGGATAGTAAAGTCATTCATTCAATAAATTCAGGTCAGGGTCTGTTATTTGTCATCTCTGGTTCCATATGCTAGAATTACTATAGTAAGCAACAATCAACAACAAAAAAATATTATGGTCTTCTTGGTGTATAGGCAAAAAATTACATATACAAAGGGATGCAGTTCAGTGACTGAGTACAAGCTTTACATTGCTGAGGTCCTAGGCTGAATTCCTAGAATCACCCCCACAAACAAAACCCAAACAAAGGTATGAAAGTAAAGATACATCTTCGGTAAGAGTCAGAGCAGTGAATGGTGTTTACTTGGTTTCGGCTCTGTACTGAAGTGATGGGACTGGTGGGGAGCTGAGGCACGCGTGATAGTGGGTGATGAGGAGTCCTCTGAGCAGCACGCAGGGAAGCATGTGGAGCCAGGGACAGAACCCAGGCCTCATGCACGAAAAGCACGCACTCACTCCTTAGAGGAGCTCTCCAGTCCACAAGTAAAATCCATCGAGGATCCCCTAAGGAAGACATCTGTCAGGCGTTGGGGGAATCCTAGAGTGGCTGCTTTGGGCAGAAGGCACTGACTGAGCAAAGGTTCTAAGGAAAGCAGAGGTGTGTCATCTGCTCAACAGGAGGCTGAAGAGGGAGCCCCGCTTCCCTTTATCAAAGAATTCTTGATAAAGATCTTTACCCTTAACCTAAAAGCAATAGCAAAGCACCTGTGTGATTAAGGTACACATGAATGTACGTAGTGCAGGAAACAATGGTCCCATGTCCCTGGCAGAGAGTTTGAAATGAGCTGGGAAAATCAAAGAGACATGGGCTACATGCAGAAGTACAGAGCTGATGCTAAAGCAAGGAGCACCGAGATGGGGAAGCATGTGAAGTCATGAAAACAAGCAGAAGTGCCATTCATTGAGCCTAGCAATGAATCTGATGTGGGATTATTTCTTGTTGGGAAGCACGGATGTAGAGGTATTATAGAATATTTGGAGCCCTTAAGTTAAAAATTGTTTAGACAGCTAAGTGGATATAATTTCAGTAAAGTACTGTTATTAGTTTATTTATTTAAATTGTATTCATTAACAATTTACTATTCTGCATTTGCATGTTTGTCACAACAAAATGCAATATTCTCAGAAGTCTTTTTCATTCTGAGGTTCGTAGAACCTAGCACAAAAAGTCTTAACACACAACTGTTGTTACTTAACAACAATGAGTATGTATTAGGCAGCTAAAAAAATATTAAAGGTTAGCAGACCAAATGACCGGCTCTGCTGGTCATTCTTGCAGTGGAAACAAGCAGGATGACATAGCTAGAAAACAATGAGGTACAGAGCTTCCCGCATGTTCCAGCAATTCCACTTCTTGGCATCTGTCCCAAAGGTCCAAAAACTCTATTCAGAGAAGACATTTGCACTCCTATGTTTATCTGCAGCTCTATTCACGGCAGCTAAAATCTGGAAACAATCCAAGTGTCCAAGAATAGATGACTGGATAAAGAAACTATGGAAAATAGCACAATGGATTGCTACTCAGCTATAAGAAAAGATGAAATCATGCAATTTGCCACCATGTGGATGGATCTCAGGAGTATCATGCTGAGTGAAGCTAGCCAGAAGGAGAGGGACAGACACAGAATGAGCCTCCCGTGTCTGGGATATAAAGAAACATGGAGGGGAATAGCAGATGCACACAAAGGAGAAACAACGACAAGAAGTCCAGCAACTGAGAAGAGGTTTCCAGTAGGAAGCTGACCACAGAGGGAGAATGAAGGGTGGAAGGGGGACACTGGGATGAAGGTATAAGGAAAAGGTTGAGGGTGTGGTGCTGGGATTTTTATAGATGAACCACAGTGCTTAAAAGGAAATGAAAAAATAAGGTGCTAGCAATGAAATCTATTAACTTTGTACAGCAATACCATAAACTTTAAAATCTATGTGACTTAAGTTATAACTTTTAAAACCAGTCAGCATTATTTTGTTTTAAAAAACTGGATTCAGGATATTAGCATTCAAACTATTTTTCAGTATAGAAATTTAATGATGGAACTGGAAAGGGGTTGGAGATAGAATGTAGTAGTGAAGGTGCTTCCCTTGCATGTGGCTGACCCAGGTACAATCCCCAAAACCACATATGGTCTCCAAGACAACCACGAGTAGTCTGGAGCACAGAGTTGGGAGTAAGCCCTGAGCACAGTCAGTTGTGGGTCCAATACCAAAGATAAATAGTGAAAGAAAAAAATATGGGCTGGAGAAATAGTAAGAGGTAAGAGAAATAGTAGAGAAATAGTAAGCCTCATGGTAAGAGGTTTGTCTTACACATAGCCATCATGGGTTCAAGTCCTAGAATCACATATATGGCCCAGGAAATGCCAAGAATGATCCATTAGTGTAGAGCCAGGAGTAAACTCTAAGCACAGCCAGTTGTGGCCCAAAAACCAAAATGGAAAAAAAAGAAAGACATATTTAATTTTATAGTCTTCAAAATTTAAATTAAAGTTTTGTATAATCTTCCAATATCAATTTATGCTAATATAAAATCATGTCTGTTTCTCAAACACCTGACATTTTTAAATCATGTCTGTTTCTCAAACACCTGATATGTTTAAAAATCCACAAAGGTCTAATTTAATCTTCATTACAATACTAAATATATTTTACAAATACTTGTTCTGTACCACAAGATTGACATTTTAATTAAAATCATAAATCATTGGATCAAAGAAAAATAAGCAAAAAGGTCATTAAACAACAGATTATAAGGGTTTTGTTCTACCTAAGTTGGTGAATGTACATACATATTTACTTTTTAAAATAATCACAAAAATCATATGCAGAGGAATGTTTCAAACGTTGTCTAAGAAACAAAGGTCTTTTTATACATTTAATTCCATCAGAATAAGGTGAATTCACGGTCAGCTAAATAGCAAAGACCAAGAGCCTCATTATACTGTTGTAGTACTACGTGCCCAGACCTGAATGAAAACCAGAGAACAGAAATCAAGAAATGGTTCCAGCTTTTCAAAAACATTATCATCAACTAAATCACATACATGGTAGGATGCTGATTTAGAGACAGCATAAATTAATAATCTTGTAAAATCACAAGTTTCTAATGCAGACTGACAAATCTATTAAACCTTGAAATTGTGCTCAGTTAGAAACTCTGACGCTCCAGGAGCACTTATTTTCCTTTGCAGACATGCCAAATAAACCTCATTTGAATAAATATTCAATTAATCACTTTGAAACAACAAATATTATAGAAATATCTCCTAAGTTGGTTTCCTAAGTGAGCAGCTAAGAAAAATAGTAAATTATAAAAGCACTGTATTATCTAAAGGTTATTCTGGAATTTAAGTAGACCTTATTTGTAGATCAAGCTTCACACTAAATGATCATGTACAAATGGTAATAAAATCTAAGCCCTTTAACCCCATTTGTTTTAAGTTTTCTATAAGTGGAATAAGAGTTCACTCTGTTGTTTCACACAGAAGTTCACAGGCTGCACAAAGAAAAGTTTTGTTAAGAGTCAATGAACTCAAAACACCTGGAAGTTTCCGGGTTACCACTTCACAGATGTGTTAAATACTGACTGAAATAAAAGTACAGACACTGCATATATATGAGACCTCATATCTATTAGCATGAATTGATAAAACTGATTCTCCAAACACATTCAGTTCAGTCCTAATTTGAAAAGTAAAAGGGAGTAGAGCAGCATTCACACATGCTTGAAGAAACACTTCACTCTTCTGAAATACTGGGCAGGAAAAAGCATTGCTAAGATTTAAAAACAGGGCCGGAGTTATAGCCCAGCAGGTAGGGCGTTTGCCTTGCATGCGGCTGGCCCATGCCGGCCCAAGTTCGATCCCCAGCATCCCATATGGTCCCCTGAGCGCCGCCAGGAGTGCAGAGTGCAGAGTGCAGTTCCTGAGTGCAGAGCCAGGAGAAACCCCTGAGCATTGCTGGGTATGACCCCCAAAAAAAAAAGATTTAAAAACAAACACAAACTATTTTATTACTATAAGAAACAGAGCCACTGCACTTGCCAATAGATGAAAAGACAATCAGAGACTTATGCTTTTAAAATACAATTTAATCATGCTAATTTATGTAAATTTCCATTGTACTGAGAAAGGGAGGTTTGGTCAATTGAAGAAGAAACAGTAATTATTTGTACAATTTCTTATTAAGATTTCCTACCTGAAATTTGAAGGAATCAACAAAAGTCAGTAATTCCTTTCAAATAGGAATTGTGTCAACCAATTACAAACATAAAGTCTAATATTAAGTTGTTTCATTCAAAAAAAAGCAGAATTAATTTTTTTGTTAATTTTTTTAAATGTTAGCATTTAATATCAAATCTTTTGTATTTTTTTAAGATATAAGTCATATAATAGTCATATAAGACAATGTTACAAATTTATACTAAATTCTATCTGCATGCCTTCAAATTTTCTCCTATTTACTTCAGCTGTGCCATAATTTCCACAGGTATTGTTATTTTGCATGAGATTACCCGCACGGCAGAGCCTGGCAAGCTACCCGCGTCGTATTTGATATGCCAAATACCAGTAACAATTATAGACCTCATTCCCATGACCTGATGGAATGGTTTGAGGCTCTTTATGTTCCTGGAGCAAGCAGGTACCCTTGGGCCTCTACTTGCAAGAGACAGGGCATATGGAGATGTTACTGGTGCCCGCTCGAGCAATCGATGATAAACGGAAGACAGTGACAGTGATTGTTATGTGTAAAAGGTTGGCAAAAAGAAAACAAAGGTTAAAAAAAAGCAAGCATAGCGCCAGTAGGTAAGATAAAGGCTCTTGTTGCTGTAAAAATGTCTTACAGGGGCTAGAGGAATAGTACAGAGGCCTGGTACCACATGGTCCCTGCGTACCATCAGGCATAGCCTAGGAGAGCATCAAACATGCCAGGATGTGGGCGTGGAGGTGCTAGTGCCCAGGACAGGGTCCAAATATCATGCTTATCTCTGGGGCCCTAGAACTGAACAATCTGGTCCAGTTGGCTGAGAGTTGCTGCAAATGGCCCCCTGAGTATTGCTTTGGATGACCCCTGAAAAAAGCGCTACAAATGATCACCCAGTTGTTTCTTCTGTGTCCTATGTACCATCAGCAGTATTTCAATCGTCTGCTGTTTGTCCATTTCTGCCCGAACAAATCAACTTTGAATCACCAGAAAAATGGCCCAACTTTATAAGTCGGACATTCTCAAACAAACATTTCCCAGTTGAAAGTACCCCATTATGGGAGCTCCAGTGGCGCAATCGGTTAGCGCCACGGGTACTTATATGAAAGCACCCCATTATGTATCAATTAATGATGTGTCCAATTTCAATATAGTAACCTTTTCTTTGCACAAAGCAATTCTGATTACTTTCTAAATATAACTGTAAGAGAGATCAATTGTTCAACAATACAAAGACAACACAAAGAATATTAAAAGCCATTAAAAAAGCCTAAGGTTGTAGAAAAATATTGAAAAATATTTCCATTATAAAAGTTTGGGTAGACAGTTAATAATAATAACAAACAACTGGCTAGATTTTGGCAGAGTGGATTAAAACTTGAACAACTAACTCTGGAGCTCATGTTTTATTCATAGTACTACTCTGGACATTCATATCAACAGTTGGTATTAGACAAGCAATTAAAAAAATACAGATAAATAATATGAAATGTAACAATGACAACGTTAGGCCACATTAAGGACATCTTTGCAACTTCTCTGCATACCTTAACTAGATTTCAACACAGTAAATCACTCAATAATGGCCCAACATTTCCATTTTTCATAATTATATTTTAAGATGAGAAGCAAATCCATAAGTGAAACTGAAGTTATCTGTGCAGATCAATTCCTGAATTGAAAGTAAACAAATTCCAAGATTTCCAGAAGACATTGAGGCTGAGGAGCAGGCGAACTGAAGCTAATGTCTGTCCTTTTTAAAACTATATCTGAATCCCATCTGTCACTTGATGACAGGAAGAACACAAACAAATTGCCTGGTCTGGTCTTCTGATTTCATTCTTCTCATTTAATATAAAGTACTTTATTAAGTGAAAATGGGACCAGAGAGACAGTACAATACAAAGAGATAGTACAATGGGTAGGGCGCTTTGCCTTGCATGCAGATTCGATCCCCAGCATCCCAGATAGTCCCTCGAGCACTACCAAGAGTAATTCCTGAGTGCAGAGCCAGGAGCAACACCTGAGCACTGCCAGGTATGGCACCAAAACAAACAAAAAAGTTAAGTGAAAGTATGCTAAATACCTATACCTGCACTAAAAAAATGCTATGAGTTGACTTCCTTCATTTTTTGGGTAAAATCTTAAAATAGATGTTTTCATTTACCATAGTACATTAGCTATGCATAAGCCTGTTTTAGTCAAAAGTATACCCAAAATGTACATTATGAAGAATAATTACCTGAAGCATCGTTGAAAAATGTCTTATTGCTTCATCATAGAGACCACTGCCAATCAACACATAAGCAATAGCTATGAAGTAAAATGCAAAGATATTAAAGAATACAGGATCTCAGGGTAAAATCAATAAATAAATCCTTTACTGAGCCTTAAAAGACTACACTAAAGTGACTAAAGAAAAAAACCTATATAAGGTAATTAATAAGATACTGTAAAGTCTTCTGTCATTAAGCACTTGTTAATTAGCCTCCTAGTCCTACCCAGATTTAAATTATTAAAATCATCCATAAAGATTCTGGCCACAAGAAATTATTCTTTATCCATGTTCCCCTAAAACATCTGTTAAATGAGCAAATACGTGAGCCCCCACAGTAAAAATTTCAGTAGATAGATACCATACTTGGGAACACGCTTTAACTGCTGTCCACGCACAGGTTGAACTCTACCAAAATAAAGACAAATGCAGCTTTCAGATCTATCTAAAAGTAAACATGTACTTGGAAAAACTCCCCAAAGGATCCATTAAAAAAATCTCAAATTCAAATCTTGGACAAACAAAAATAACTATTAGGATCATAATTTTGTTATGAATCCAAAGACATAAAGAAAAAAACTGATGTAATTAAAATTCCCATAGAGATAATTACTAACCAGCAATTCCACATGTTCTTGTACTATACAAGTTGCCAGCATGTGTTTTTACAAGAAAAAATTATGGAGGTACAAGTCTACTTGGAGCATTCTTACTGCAGCTAATTGAGAGTTGACAAGAAGCTTAATCAGTATGAAAGGTATATGACTACAGAAAGGATAAAACAATTCTGTGTACATTAGAAAAATAATTCTGCAAATCATGTGGGCCACCAGGCTCTACGTGAGAGCAGGTGCCTCTGTGAAGACTGTCAGCTGCACTGATCAGTCCTGCTGAGTTGCAGAACTAGATAATGAAGGACTTAGAACTAGGCTTTGACTAGTCATAGCCAAAACCTATTAGACACTGGCAAAATCAAAACACCTTCTGGGAGATAGGCACATGGCTACCAGAAGAGTTATCAGTCCTATTTCCTAAAATAGAAGCAAACAAAAAACTATCCATGAGGAAGTGTTTTCTTTTGTGTTTTTACAGACCCATTTGCAGATTTCAATCCATTTAATTCTTCTACACCAATATTTTTGGACCAAACCTAATAGCTAATCTGTAGTATGACAGAAATTAATTTAAATCTAGCTCTTATTACATAAGTGTTAAAATAGATTTGACCGTATTCTGCTTTCCTTCAATATTTCCTTCAACATTGATAACAACTTTTAATAAAACAGGTCATTAAAAACTCATTGCAAATTATTAATTTTCACCCACTTCATGAGTAACAGCTCGAAAAAAATCACTATCATAATTACTAATTTTCCATATGAAAACAGGGAGAACAGCTCTTACTGAACTATCCATCTAAACTGTTTTACTTTAGGACCTTCATAGAGACTCAAGGCTCTATTTAAGAACCAACCTTCATATTAGCCAGTCATATTATTTATACATTATGAATAACATGAAATATTAGCCAAACAACATAGCCAAACCATTTATATTAGCCAGTCTCTGTGCTTTTTTTCTTCACCATCCTGCCTACTAGCTCGGCATCTAATTCTACATCCTAGGTAAATCCCAGAGGAATGTCTCCCATTCAACTCTCACCTAGCTCTTCATTCGTGCTGTCATTATCAGTAGCAAAGGGGAATCTCTTTTGTTCTGCAACAGACTTGGCCTGACTCTAGGAAAAAAAAAACACACAAGAAACATTCATACATTTTAACTTATTACAAATGGAAGAACTATAGAGAACACCTACATTTCAAAAAATTAAAACTATCAAATAAAGCCAGAAATGTGGATCAGTGGTAAAGCTCATTTCTCAACAAGCCCAAAGTTCAATCCCTACTATTACGTTTAAAAACAAAGCTACAGAATTTCAATTTAAAACTGTTTTTAGATTTTTTTTAAATCATTTTTAAAAAAATCCACACAGCTACCAAACAAATCAGAAAGTGAAAGAAAATCGCTAGATGGTTTTCCATTCAAACATAGAATAGACCTTACTAAAACTGACAAAGCACAGTAAAAATAATTCTTAAACTGTGAAAAACATGGTAGTTACTACAGGAGAAGGGGAATGAGTACAATGGAGAAAAGGTCATTTTGATAGTTGATCTCACTAAATTTTGGTAGTGTATACAGTGAGCCACACTCATGGAGATGTAAATCTGTACTTATAAAATTTTACTCATGCAATTTAAAATTGTAAACCAAAGTAAATTTGTAAACCACCATAAAATTGTAAACCTACTTCACAGATATGGCCTGGACCCTCTATTGCACTGGTGGGGGGTCGAGTCTACACCAGCAACACTTTCTCTCATCCTAAATCCTTTTTTTTCTGAATTTCACATTAAGGCATCCACTCAAAGATTCCTACTCTCTGCCAGATCCTTTACTGTTGGAAAGATGGTACCTGCAAGTGTTTGGAACAGGGAACATGATGGGAGCCCAGAAAACAGAGAGATCATACTTTTTTGATCCTGAATTATATCTATGAAAGTTATCCCCGAACTGTCACACCCCGCGATGTTCAGGGGATACTCCTGGCTCTGTACTCAGGAATTACTCCTGGCGGTGCTTGGGGGACCATATGGTATGCCAGGGATCGAACTGGGTCGGCCCGGTGACAAGATAAAGTGAAAGTTCTCAACTTTTCAACCATTCCTTCATGGGTAATGTCATTGAGACAATGATGAAAATCGACTAATTGCTGGTTTATAATTGAATTATTTTTTAACATTGTACTCCTCTGAGACTAACAGACATGGGGCAGAGCTGCTACCAGCTCTCCCTGTGCCCAGCTGCTCATGAGGGCGCCAGGGAGGGATGGCGGGGTTCTAATCCTGGCCCGCCACCCTAGCAGAGCCTTGCAACAAGCCAGACGACCCCCACCCCCACTCCATGAGGGCTGCCATTTTCCAATCCGGACCTCCCTCTCATCAGAACTCCATCCAGCAGACGAGCCTATTACAGCCCGGCTAGCACGGCCGCTTGCAGCCGCCAAGAGTTCATAAATAAACGCTGTATTTAGAGGTGACTACAAGAGTATGCCACCCGCACGGCAAGCCTGACAAGCTGCCCGTGTCATATTTGATATGCCAAATACCAGTAACACTATGTTAGGTCATTCCCATGACCTAATATAATGGTTTGAGGCTCTCTTTATGCTCCTGGAATGAGCAGATACCCTTGGGCTCTACTAGCATGAGACAGGACATATGGAGATGTTACTAGAGCCTGCTCGAGCAACGTAAATAATTTTTGGCATGTGGAGAGTAGGAGGTAGGACAGTAGTTAATGCTCAGGACGAGGCTTCGATCTGGCACATGGTCCCCCCAAGTATCACTGGTGTATGTAACCTGGAAGTCCTCAGTACCACCATGCCTTGCACCTCAAGGCCTAAGCATCTCCACATCCCTGAAACCTTTTACTTAAGGGTACACCAAGTTAGTCGAGAATCATCGATGGGGTCCCAACCTCCAGAACTCTGTTTGGTAGACTCTCACTCCATGTGGAAGCAAGAAAATACTGTGAGAACAGTCACATAATTCGAGGATAGTCTGTAGTGGAACCACTTTACTTTTTGCTCTTGTCATTAGTGGCTCTATTTCTGGTAAACAGCTTTTTTACTTCCAGAAGGATTTGTCTTCCCAGCTGCTTCAATACTCCCTCCTCGAAAGAAAGGGAAAGAAATAAAGAACCTGCCATGGAGGCGGGCTGGGGGAGGGAGGAGGGAACCAGGGACGTTGGTGGTGGGAGATGGGCACTGGTGGCGGGATGGGTGCTGGAACACTGTATGACCAAAACCCAAATATGAACTTTTTAATTGTATATCTTTGTAATTGTATATCTCACAGTGGTATAATAAAATATTTTTAAAAAAATTTAAAAAAATACTCCCTCCTCATTCTTGTAGACTATTTCATGAACTCAATTATATTTTAAAGATCACGTTCAAGTAATCATTCGTCCAATGTAGCATAACAGAATACAGATTTTTAAATTGTAAACATACTGTAAGAACGTAGAATTTGTGGCATTCTCAAGTTGTACTGAAAATGCCACAAAATAACCAAGAAAATCTGACCAGAAAACAATGCATTCTAATTAAGCACAATAAAGAACAATATAAACATCCAAAGTAATGTAACATATTTGCCAGCGAAGAAACCATGCAGATGCAAATATGCATATCTGGCAGGAGTGCTAAGACAAAAGTGGAAACTCAAGAAAACAAAATAAATAAGTTAGCTTAAGAACTTTAACAATTTTATGAGCAGTATTTCTCCACGATACAAAATGATGGATCTATCTTATATTGGACATATATCATGTTTGATAAGACAAATAGCTGCCACTTCATCAGAATATTTGACTATTAACAAAAAGTTGAGATAGTTTTAGTTCTGTATCACTGTATCACTGTCTTTCCATTCATCATCGATTTGCTCGAGCGGGCACCAGTAACATCTCCATATGACCTGTCTCATGCAAGTAGAGCCCAAGGGCACCTGCTTGCTCCAGGAACATAAAGAGCCTCAAACCATTCCATCAGGTCATGGGAATGAGGTTTATAATAGTTACTAGTATTTGGCATATCAAATACGACACGGGTAGCTTGCCAGGCTCTGCTGTGCGGGTAGCATACTCTTGTAGCCATCTCTAAATCCAGCATTCATTGATGA
>JAJIBD010025407.1:0-141355 GCA_021461705.1 Cryptotis parvus | reverse complement strand
AGAAATGCGGCGTGGAACCCCGGGACTGGGGGGTGGAGAGGAAGGCGGAGGAGGTGCGCCGAGGCAGCCTGGCCGCCGGCTTCCCCTCCGGCCAGCCCGGGGAACTTTCACCCGCTCACCCCCGCACCCCGAGCCGAGGCTGCGGCAGTTTGGCACGGAGGAGGGTGCGGGCGCGGGAGGGGTTAGGGGGCGCTGCGCTCCGCCGCTGCTCTCCAGTTCACTTTTGCCGACCCGGCTGGGGAAGGAGAGCGCCAGACCCGCTGCCCCCGTGCGGCAGCTGCGCCTCAGCCGCGACGCTCACGTCCGCACTGTCCCGGCGACGCGACTAGGAGGACCCCCCCTTCTCCCGAGCCAAGGTGGCCCGACCTGGCCCCGGAGCGCTCGGAACTCTGCTCCTGCAGCAGCGCGACGCGCGTCCCGAGCCGGCCGCCGCCGCCCCGCCCTCACACTCCCTCAGCCCCGCGGGCCTCGGAAGCCGGCGTCGGTGCTCGGGACTCGCAACTGCCGGTTCCCGCTGCCCACCTCCCCGCGCGGGTCAGGGGTGACGCCCGGGCCGTGGGCGCAGTCAAAACACCGTTGAGTACACACGCCGCGGAGCGCGCGCACAGAGCACACACGCGCGCGCGCACGCAGACACAACACACAGCAGACACATCTACACAGACACACGCACACATCTCACACACGCACACACATACACGCACGCACACACAGCTCTGCCGGCTGCAGACGGCGGCTGCGGAGTGCGTTCCGGCTGCTGTTTTGGCTCCGCTGCGCGTCTGGCCCGGGCGCCCCGGGGACACGGCGCTGTCCCGGCGGTCCCTGGCCGCGCTCGGACGAGCCGGGTCCCGGGGACAGGTAGCTGCGGGGCAGGGCGGGCAGGCTGGCGAGGGAAAGGGAGCCGAGAGCGCTGTTCACTGGGGCGACGAAGGAGGAAGTGAGACGCAGGGCTGAATTCGAAACCCTGCGGACATCATTCTCCGCGGTCCTCTGAGCTTGGGCAACTCGGGGCTAAGCCGGCCACTTAATGACCTCCTTAGAGACGTCCCGGCTTCTGATTTTACTGTAAACGGTGTTCCCGATGCTGTCGCTGTTGTGGAACACGAATCTCCTTGGCACTTTGGCGTTACTGGCTGCGCCCACCGCCTGCCGCCGGGACTTAAAGGGAATAAAAGGCTTCGAGTTTTAAAGCAAAGCTCCCAGCAGGGCCGAGACTAGGGACCCGCGCGCTCCAGATCCTGCCCCCACCCCCCCCGTCGGGCCTTACCGAGCCCCAGGCTTGGTCCTCTGGGAGAGGACGCTGGCTGACTTTCCGTAGCTGCCTTACTTGTTAGGAAAATTTTGGTGACATTATGTTTTTGCATATCCATCTGGTATTTTTTCTGGGCAGCTCCCCAATGCCTAGGGGAAAGACCTGGACAGAAAATTGCAAGAGAAATGGGCATATGGGGCCGGGGGAGAGGGGGCACGCCTTCTTTCTTCTTTCTGGATCTTTTTTAAATAAAAATAATTTAAAGCAGGTGATAGGAAAACCCAAGCTCCCTTCTGCCCTCAGATACAGTCGTGATCGGATTTGGGCTCGTATGATGTGTAGGTTACTAAGCATTTTCATACAGTCACTGAACTGGAAGGTTCAACATGACCACGATTCCCCAGACAGAGTAATGACTCATTCAACACTAGGTGCTGGTGGAAGGAATTAATTTATATAGAAAAGAGATGCCTCTGGGGGTGCCTAACATCTTGAGAGCCTGATTTTTTTTAATGACTCAAAGACGGCATTTTAAGGCAGCGTGCTAGGTGAGAGAGATCTCGTGAACTCTTCCTGAATCCAGAGCCGGCAGCGCCACTGGACAGCATCCCCCTTCGCCAGCACCCAGACCAATCTCAAGTTCTCAAAATTCTCCCTCTCTTGCCTCTCTGACCCTCCTCAACTTTCTCTTTCCCCAAACTGTTGAAAACGTCCATCTTGCCTCTAGCCCATTCTGGCCCTGTCTCCATTTGGAGGAAGAAGGGAGGGATCCCCATCCATCCCTTGGAGAATTTGCCCTGTTCCCATGTCCCAGCATGCTTTAACTCACTGCTTCCTAAAGCCTGGTTCCTTTTTTTTCTATGGCCTCCTCGTGCTCCGAAGCAGCCCCTGCAAAGTGAGGACCTTCACTGAGGAGGGTTACTGCAGTCTCCTCCTGTTCAGAGCCAGCTTTTTCCCACTTTGTCCTTGCGTTCAGCTGTAGGTTTCCTGGCTGCGTGTCTATCCCAGCCACTCAAGCAGATTTCTTTTTCTCTGCAGCCTTGCCTCCCTGGTGTGTCCATTCAGTGGTCTCAAAACCCTCCTCCACCAGCTTCTGGCCTTACTAACAGATAGTTCTGCCGGCGTCGTCCTCCTACTCAAGTTTCCTCAAACGACTGAGGAAAGTCCAGTCTCAGGACTTGAGCAATCCCAACTTTCCAGCCCACTTCTCACTACCACCCGTCCACCCTCCAGCCTACCAACAAGACCCTTCCCAGTCTGGGGAGTTCATCTCCACACCCCATTCTGCACACTTGTTCCAGATGGTCCCGGGAAAGCAATGTCTGTCCCACCTCTTGCAACTTGCCACATTCCTGCTCTTCTTTTAAATGCTCAAGCATCGCTTCCCTGGAAACGCACCTCCTCCCCATCCCTTCTTCTTCCCCCTCCCTCTCTCCCTCTCTCCCACGCCACTTTTCCCCTTTAGTCCTGCTCTGAACCATCCTTGGCAGCTCTGGATCTGCCTTGTGATGTTTATACCTCTCTGCCTAGCCTCACAGTTGTGTTCACCCCTGCTTCGAGACTGTGTCTTCTCTGTCTTCCCTGGCTGCAAGTTCACAAAGGGTTGGAGTTATGCCTCAGTGATGTCTTTCGTCCCGAATACTGAGCACTGTACCAAAAGGCTGCTGGATCCCTGATCCCTGACTTATACCCACAAGCTAGACAGTCTGCTAGCTCTGACTGGTACCTCTCAATTTTTAGATATTTAATTTTTTTTCTGTTCATAAAAACCATTATGGAATTAAAATTGCCCTTTGCAAGCAGGAACCAAATGGCATCAAGAGGACTCCAGTTACACTCCAGTGTTTGCCGCTAAGTGATGGGAAGACCTCAAAGTACAGAATTCTGTAGGTTCCAAATGCAGTCCCTCAACCTCGCCCAGCACGTACCTCATTTGCCAGTGTGGCCGGAAGCCTGACTCTCAGACTGCATACACAGGATTCCCTAGCAGCCAAAGTCAAGGCCTCCAGAAAAGGGACCCCCACAACCTTGGCCCCTGGTGGATGGAAGAATGGATGCCAAAAATTTCTTTGAAAAAGCACTAGGTCTAACATGACTCCCCATCATCCTTTAATTAAAAATGGAAATTTTTGATTCAATATAGATATATCACTTTTTTTTTTTTTTGCTTTTTTGGGCCACACCCAGCAATGCACAGGGTTACTTCTGGCTCTGCACTCAGGAATTACTCCTGGCTGTGCTCAGCAGACCATATGGGATGCCAGGAATTGAACCCAGGTAGGCCACATACAAGGCAAATGCCCTCCCCACTGGACTATCGCTCCTGTTCCTATATCACATTTTTTGGAGTGGGGTTTTCTAAGAGCATTAAAAGTACAATTTTGAAGCTGAGAAACAGAAATTGACTTGTTTCCCCATGGGAGTCATTTTTTGCACTCAAGTTTGTATACTACTCTTTAGTGACAATTTCACGCCACCCCAGCACTTAGAAGGCTTGCAGAAAAGAATAAAAAAAAAGTGACCACCTCATCATTGTTGGTAGTTATCTCAGAAGTATAAGTCACGATTAAATAGATTCTTTGACATGAGATGTGGGTTAGAACTAAGGAACTTCAAGTTATTATAATCCTTATACTGGGATATAGTCTATATATTATAGCTAAAGACGGTTATACTCCCTGAGATATAATTAAATTGTTGAGGAGGAAGGAAAGCCTAAAGTAGCTAGTTAGCCTAAGAATCAGACATTATTCTCTTCTCCAGTGGAATGAAAGACAATTCTACTTTATGTGGTTTAAATAGGAGTGAAGAATTAGAGATACTGCACCAAGGTAAAATGTCCGATAAAAGGAAAAGTGTTAAAAGAATCCCCCTGAACAGTTATGGCTACCCAAGATTCTTGAGCATTGTAAGTGGTTGCCTAGGAACGGCTGGCCCCAATTTGATGACTTTTAAACAGTTGCTCCATCTTTAAAAAGGGAGTAAATCTGGTCTGTTTCAAATTTGGTAAGGAATTAAGCCACTATTTTTTTTTTGTTGTTAATACTTTTTTTTAAGAGTGGGTGCAAACACAATGTTAGGTTCTCACCAACAGCAACTCACTTGGTGGCCCATCTCCAACACAAGAATCTAATGAGACTGAGACTTAAGAATTTGCGAAAGGTTCTTAGCTCTAATGTAAGGAGGACCTCAGGTGCCGGCTGTCGGTGATAAAGCTAGGAATAAAAGACTTTTATCAGGATTTCTCAAACTTGCCAAATTGCAAAAATCTCCAAGCACCTGTTTAAAATATAGATTTCCTGAATGGGGCTTTGGAATCTCTTTTGTTCAACTGATGCTCTGAATAATTCTTCAGAAAAGGCAAAACTGGAAAAAAGGCATCATTCCGCTTCACACTATCACTTAATCCAGAGTTGTTCCTTAAGACATATCTTCTAGAGTTTTCCATAATCATAAGAACTTATTCAGTTGATTAATCTTTTCCATCCTACTTCTAAGAATGATGTATTCTTTTAAGCCTTTTCAAAACTATTCCACTTAATATTTACAGAAAATCATGTTGAAAATAAGTTTCCAAATACTTTTTAAAAATTTGTCATTTGGATAAGAAGTTAAAGACATTTGTTTTTGTTTAATATTAGATAATCTACTCATGTTCGTTTTAGCAAAAACAGTTGTAGTGTCAATATGGTCAGTATACAATTTCAATATTGTGAAAATAACCAACTATTATTATTCTGCTATCATTCCATCTGAAGGTATAATCAAATTAAACCACCCCCACACCTGAATATCTAACAGGACTATAGTAAGTATAACCAGACTTAGAATTTCATGAGAGTCTAAAGAAATAGAAAATAACACGTTTAGTAAGAAATGTTAGTTTTAGGTCGATAAAGAGGAAATTATGTAAGAAAAAAACACATTTCATATATTAAAGCCACAATACAAACATATTCTCTATTGAGACAAAGATGATCTGACATGCATGAAATGTATATTTGCAGAAAATGGCATCTCAAAACTAATTTATAACATATAGCATTAGCTTTTTCAAAAGTTATCAATCAATATTGTTTTATTTTCATTTCCATCTAAAAAGTAAAAAGTGAAGATGTTAAATTTAGTAACATAAATTTAGTAACATAAATGTAGTGACATAAGTAAATTTAGAGTATACCTTATACCTGGATAAAGATTATTTACCTTCAAGAGATAAGCATGAAAAGTAAGTTAAAATGTAAGTTAAAAATCAAAAAGTAAGTTAAAATCAAACTAAAATATTTATTAAGGACATTTTATCACCTAGAATATTTTTAAATATTCACAAGCCCATTTTTTTGTCAAGAAGAGCATCATGACAATTCAGAAACGAAACGTGTCACTTCCAATGACTTCATTCAAACCCAGTATTAGATAACTAGGGGGGAAATAAAGCAGTCTCAGCAAAAAATTGGTGAGTTGAATATTTTTTAACCTGAAATTTGTATAAACGAGCACCTCCACAGAACTATGCTGCAAATGAAACTATAGTTATGCAGAGTCTTTGTAAGAGTCATCCTGAATAGACAGTTTCCCCAAATAACTGTTTATTTGATGCCCAACCCCGTTTTTGGGGAGAGGGGCAGTAGATGGGAGGGTTAGGACACAGTTCACTGGAAGGAACCCAGGGGAGGGCTCGCTGGCAAATACCTGCCCTGCAGACTGCCAGCTCCATCGCCAGCTCCAGCCCATGTTTTAAATGCATCCCAGCAGCACTGCTGTTTAGGATCTTCAACACCAGAAAGGTGTTGCACACTACCGTGTGTGCAAGTGACCACAACAAAGGAGGCAATGTCCCCTGGATACTGAAACAAGAAGGGGAGGGGAGGGTAAGGACTGGGAAGTGAAAATAAAAAGCTTAACTCTCCAACTAGAAATCTTTTTAAAACATGATGCACCTTTGACTTCTGCCAGATTATATTATAAATACAATGACATCAAGATCTAACAAAGTATACAAGACTGGAACTCAAAGCCCCAGAACTCCTTCCTTCCTTCCTTCCTTCCTTCCTTCCTTCCTTCCTTCCTTCCTTCCTTTCCTTCCTTCCTTCCTTCCTTCCTTCCTTCCTTCCTTCCTTCCTTCCTTCCTTCCTTCCTTCCTTCCTTCCTTCCTTCCTTCTTCCTTCCTTCCTTCCTTCCTTTTTTCTTTAATTCCTTCCTTCCTTCTTTCCTTCCTTCCTTCCCTTCTTCCTTCGTCTTTTTGCCTTCCTCCCTCCCACACCATTCCCCCTCCCTCCCTCTCTTCCTCTCTCCCTCCCTCCCTTCTTTCCTTCCTCCCTCCCTCCCTTCCTTCCTTCTTCCTTCCTTATCAGTTTCATGTGTTTCCCTTTTTTATCCTCTACAGTTTTACTGTCCCCAAACTTTTAATTATCATCTTAAATCCACCCTGTTCCTCCTCTCCTGAACTGCTGTATCTCATCTACACCTTGAAACCCAGGAATTCCACTTGTGAGAATTCCATATAAAATGAGAATCAGCACAGTCATTAACGAGGACTTCCTTTCTTGTTAAAACATGCCATGAGCTTTGCCTGATTGATTTTGGCTTCTTGCAGACTTCCTGAGTCTCAGCGAGGTTGCAAATAAGAGAGGCTATTAGATGGTGAAACAGAGCTTCAGAGGGGTTGGTGTACACGACAATCATGGAAAATCATAGTGACTGAGGTGCCTACTGAGTCCTCGTGCATGCATTAATATATCTGAAATATGGGATAGGACTTCATAAAATTATAAGCCTTTGAAACTTGGTGGTTCACACATGGAATTCATAGCAACTTGCAGAAGGATTTGAGATGAATCAGAAACTGCCATTCCCTATCACATACAAGAAGGGCCTGGCCTGCCTTCCCGTTAAAGCTGGACTTCACCTATGAGGAGAGAAAGACACCAAAAAAAAATCTGAACCAACCATCCCAGCTGGACGCAAGGTGCTGCAGCAGGACTGACCTAGCTGCCGCCAACCTCTCCCACTGGGCTCAAGTTCATTCTTCTCTGAGCTGCTACAACACAGATTCTCTCACAGGCTTGCTTTCGGTGCCTTGAACGTTGGAGGTTCACTGCCCCCAGACCACCTTTGCCTACCACTTCCCACTGCCTGGAATGTTTTCCCTCCACGGGCACTGCCACCACTGCTTAGGTTCCTCCTCCTCAGCTAAATCATCCTTCCTTCAGAAGGCCTAGCTGCTCTGACAGGTCAGGACTGCCTATTGCACCGAGTAGGCATAGCAATTCTCTAAGAGTCATTACCACAGTTGTTATTTTTCATTTAGTTGTGTGTCGGGCAGATTACCTAGAAAATAGTAGGTGCTCAATAAATATTTGTTCACTCTGTGGAAGGGAGAGAGCGAGAGTACTTCAGCCCAACTGGCCTTCTCATTGTGGTCGACGTCAGGGCTTGCCAGGAGAACAATTTCCAACAGCTTACCTTCATTTGATTGCTGCCAGGACCCATGGGTCTCTCCTTTCCTTTCAAGAAACAAATAAAATCGACTCAATGAGCACTCAGCAGTGTGGCCTAAAGCCATTACTGCTGCATTCTGGAAATACTGCATTATTCCAAGCAAAGAAATGGAGGGGAGGGGGAATCTTCCAAAACAAATTTTAAAACCCTCGCCACACTATCATCTATGCAGCCCTTAACATTTGGTTTGTGTCTAGTGTCTCCAGTTTGGGCAATGTCCAGTCTTCTAGTTACCATAGAAAAAAGGAAACAATGATCTCAGACTCAGTGAGGGGAAATGTTCATCCTGTGGTCACTCTGGAGTTGTGGTCCTCTGGGTGTATTGGGAACTAAGAACTTGCTGATTTGGCAGCAAGGCCTTCGTGTCACCAACATCTAGTTCTTTCCGTGTCCGAACATGCACTGCTCTCCCCAGGGCTGCCAGGGATGGCTGTGGCCCTGCACTGCGGATGGCTGTGTCCCTGCATTGTGGGACGGCTGTGCCCCTACATCGCTGGATGGCTGTGCCCCTACACTGCGGGACGGCTGTGTCCCTACACTGTGGGATGACTGTGTCCCTACACTGTGGATGGCTGTGCCCCTACATCGCTGGATGGCTGTGCCCTACACTGCGGGACGACTGTGTCCCTACACTGTGGGATGGCTGTGCCCCTACATCGCTGGATGGCTGTGCCCTACACTGCGGGACGGCTGTGCCCTACACTGTGGGATGGCTGTGCCCCTACATCGCTGGATGGCTGTGCCCTACACTGCGGGACGGCTGTGCCCTACACTGTGGGATGGCTGTGCCCCCTACACGGTGGGACGGCTGTGTCCCTACACGGTGGGATGGCTGTGTCCCTACACTGTGGATGGCTGTGTCCCTACACTGTGGATGGCTGTGTCCCTACACGGTGGGATGGCTGTGTCCCTACACTGTGGATGGCTGTGTCCCTACACTGCAGGACGGCTGTGTCCCGACACTGTGGATGGCTGTGTCCCTACACTGCGGACGAGCTGTGTCCCTACACTGTAGGACGACTGTGTCCCTACACTGTGGGATGGCTGTGTCCCTACATTGCTGGATGGCTGTGTCCCTACACTGCAGGATGGCTGTGTCCCTACACTGTGGGATGGCTGTGTCCCTACACTGCGGATGGCTGTGTCCCTACACTGTGGTCGGCTGTGCCCCTACACTGCAGGATGGCTGTGTCCCTACACTGTGGACGGCTGTGCCCCTACACTGCAGGATGGCTGTGTCCCTACACTGTGGACGGCTGTGCCCCCTACACTGTGGGATGGCTGTGTCCCTACACTGTGGACGGCTATGTCCCTACACTGTGGGATGGCTGTGTCCCTACACTGTGGATGGCTGTGTCCCTACACTGCGGATGACTGTGTCCCTACACTGCGGATGGCTGTGTCCCTACACTGGATGGCTGTGTCCCTACACTGTGGGATGGCTGTGTCCCTACACTGCGGATGGCTGTGTCCCTACACTGTGGATGACTGTGTCCCTACACTGCGGATGATTGTGTCCCTACACTGCAGGATGGCTGTGTCCCTACACTGTGGACGGCTGTGTCCCTACACTGCGGACGGCTGTGCCCCTACATTCCTGTACATACATGGTCTCTCGCAGAGCATAGTTCTGTGGCTGTTCTCAGAGGCAAGCTCCAAGTGTTGGGCGCTAAGCGCCTCTCCCTTTCCTTCTAGGCACCTGTCTAGTAATTTAAATATTATATATGTTCTGACTTTTCTGATGACCCAACAGAAATGCATTACAGAGAACAATATATCCAGGGTTATTTTTTTTTTATCTTTTCTTTCTTTAATAGGTAGATAAAATATTTCTCTTTTCATTTTTTCGTTTTTTGGACACACTTACTGTGACTCAGGACTTTGCTCAGGGCTTACTCCTAGCTCAAAATTCAGGGATCACTCCTGGTGGTCGTTAGGGACCATATGGGGTTCCAGGGGATTGAACAGGGGTCAGCTTCATAAAAGACAACCCCTAACCACTGTGCTATCATTCTGACCTTTCCCCACCCACACTTTTTTTTTTTGCTTTTTTTGGGTCACACCCGGCAATGCTCAGGGGTTACTCCTGGCTCTACACTCAGGATTACTCCTGGTGGTGCTCGAGGAAACATATGGGATGCCGGGATCGAACCTGGGTTGGCCACATGCAAGACAAATGCCCTACCCGCTGTGCTCCTGGCTCTACACTCAGGAATTACTCGGGGGTGTGTGTGTTTACACACACACACACACACATTATATATATATTTATTTGAACAAGACTAAGTCTGCAGACTAAATATATTCCTCTTCATTTACAGTGCAACCACTAGAAGGTTAGTTACTTTGGGCCTTCATAAGGTCCCTTTCATGAATCAACTTATACTCTCAAGTGAGTAATTAAAGGGAGTGCCAACCCCTCTACCACCATCCACTCACACCCTCTCCTTATGGAAAATAAACTTGGGACAGGTTCTAAGGATGAGGCTATAAGACACGGGGAGTGAGTTTGGCTGTGCTGAATGAACTTCACTCATTTCACAATATTGCCTTGAGCTTCACACTGCAAGTCATGGCTGTCCTTGATGCTCCTTCCCAACACCACCTTGTCCCTTTCCTCTTATCTAGGTGTGTGTGAGTGCGTTTGTGTGTGTGTGTGTGTGTGTGTGTGTGAGAGAGAGAGAGAGAGAGAGAGAGAGAGAGAGAGAGAGAGAGAGAGAGAGAGAGAGCAGAGAGAGTACATTACAATTGCATGTGAAATTATCCTCCAAATCCAAGGTTATTCTTTGGGATGCCTCAGACTTGTTGAGCAGTGCAACCATAAAAAAAATTAACTTAGATTGCTTGTTGGATGATTTCGGTATTTTCAGCATCGTTGACAGCTAATCATCATGCAACGAATTACTCAACTGGGGTTTGAAATATGCCTTCAAGGTGTCTTGACTAACTGGAGTGATCATGTCAGGGGACTTCAGGGACCGCGGCGTGCACACGCACGCACGCACACACACACACAGGAGGACAGCACACACACAGCTACTGTGTTCTTCTGTGGGAGCATGCGTGAGCCTAGGAATTGCCTGTGCACGTTTCTGGCCGCTCCTTGTGGTCTCCATTCCCTGTTGCCACCCCACCCCCATCCCACCGCTGCCTCACTGCCGCTGCTATGAACACCACAGTCCTGAGCAAAGAGGGCTGAGAACACCCTCGTGTCCTTTCGTAGCATCCTTGGTTGGACTGGAGTGGGGCGAAGGGCCCCCAGTGCGGCCTCAGGGAGGCAGGGCAGTCCGGCAACCGCAGCTGCGCCCCAACCAGGTTCACTCAGGCTGGGAGGTGAAAGACGTGCAGCCAGAAGACCTGGAAAGGGGCCACTGGGCTTGCAGCCAGAGGCTCAACATCCTCACAAACTGCCCTTGCCCTGCCGTCAGGAACGCTGGAAGAGGGGGCTCTCTCCAGGCAAAGTTTGACTGGGGAAGTTTTCTCCAACCACTGCAAATGTTCTGCTTCTCCATTTGCAGGCAGCGATGACGCACGCACACACAGGGCCACAGATCCCTAGCAGCAACCCTGGCTTTGAGCAACAGAATTCCATCGACCCCAAGGGGCAGCAGATACGGTAGGACTCAGCATCAGCATCTGCCCTTGGCAGGTCCGACTAGCCACTCCGAGGGCAGGACGGCGCGGCTGGCCTTCCGTTTCCCAGGCGGTGGGGCTTGGGGCGGGTCCCAACATTCGTCAATAACCACTGTTAGATGTTGCCAGGGTTGCTGAAAAAAAGGTTCCACTTGATTGGTGCAGCCCTGTATTGGGTGGCCAATCCCGACGCGGTGCCTGGGGGAGGGGGATTTAACATGACAGAACAATATCAAGCGCAGGCAGACACATTCCGGGTACTAATAAGGCGTCTGGAAAAAATGGAATTATAGTGTGCAGGAATCCCGTGGCCCTGTGCAGTGGCAGCCACCGCGAGGTTGCTGTTCAAAATGTTACAGCTGAAGCGCAGAGTCACTCCCACTGATTGAAGGATATCAAGATTTCAAAACCGGGAGTAGCAATTGTAAGGAGGAAGTAAAACTCCTTGCTCATTGTGTTTTCACAGCCTTCCTCAGTAAAACTGCTGAATTGTAATTTAACATATTCCACCCTTTCAAATAAATTAAGTGCAGCTCTTAAAAACAGGAAACGAGAGAGGCGCACCACACGTTGTCAACGAAACATTCACTGCCCTTGTGCCACGCACGAAGTCACATCAGAAATCACAGTGATCCTATGACCTGTCTTCAGGGGGTGACGAGGAGGGTCGTCGCCCAGGGAGGCGGGGAGCTTCTGCTGGTACACTCTTGGGAATACTGAGTAGGAAGCAAAATGAAAGACAAACATCAGTTCAAAGGGAAGTTGGATCTTGCAAGATCGTAGATATTTGCAGATTCAGATCAACCTTATGGTAGTAAGGCGACTTCAGGGAACTTGATGGGCCCAAATGCTAAACCATCCTTTCAAAAAACATAACTGCAGCTGAGCCATATGCTCCTCCAGAACTCTGGTAATCAGAGGCAAAAGAGAATGATCTTGTTTAGAAAAATAAATCAAACTTCTGCAGAATTCTGTTTTCCCATTCGGTAGCTACATAAGCAACTCCCTCTGGCATTTGTGTTGTCTCGTTTCATTTGCCACAGGAAAATGTCATTAGTCTTCTTTGCCATGTCTCTTCCTTTGCCCTAAGTTCTGTCTCTTAGAAAGATGCCACCAAGGGGTGGGAGAACTAGGGCAGCGAGTAGGACACTTGCCTTGCACATGGCCAACATAGGCTCAGTCCCCAGAGCCACATATGGTCTCCTGAGCCCCACCAGGAGTGATTGCGAGGCACAGAGCCAGGCATAGGCAAAGACCACTTTAACCTGCTCCAATTTCTCCATTTTGGTCTTTACATAGGGTTTATCTTCGTTTCAGAGACCCTGAAGTTTTACTTTTTAATTTCAAAGTCAACCTGCAAACATTAAAGGTCATTGTGCCCCCCCAAAACAAAAGAAACAATCTTCTTTTCAAACAGAGAAAAGCTACTACCCAAGACTTCTTGTAGAGGAAGGAAGGAAGGAAGGAAGGAAGGAAGAAGGAAGGAAGGAAGGAAGGAAGGAAGGAAGGAAGGAAGGAAGGAAGGAAGGAAGGAAGGAAGGAAGGAAGGAAGGAAGGAAGGAAGGAAGGAAGGAAGGAAGGAAGGAAGGAAGGAAGGAAGGAAGGAAGGAAGGAAGGAAGGAAGGAAGGAAGGAAGGAAGGAAGGAAGGAAGGAAGGAAGGAAGGAAGGAAGGAAGGGGAAGGAGAAAACATGAGGGCTGGAAGTAGGAAGGAATAATAAAGATAGGAAAATAGAACAGGAAGGAAGGAGGAGGCCAGAGGCCAGTGAATGTTCCCCAGGATTCCATTCCTGGTTATCCGTTCCCTCTTCCAGGCCAGACTCTTCATGCATGTAGGACTATAGAGTTAAGCCCTGGGACTGGAGCTTCATTTCAGGCTAAAATAGTGATGCAGGGTTCTGCATGTTACTTTACATACATTTTGAAAAGGCACAAAATGAGGGAAAGATTCCAAGACTGCGTTTTCGACAGCTTCCCTTCCCTTCCCGTAGAAATAAAGAAAATGATTCATGAGCAGATAATGATTTGCAGAAGCATTGTCAACAGAACTGCCTTAAGTATGGCCCCGGGAATAGAGCTCACAGCCTCTGCGCTGAATGAACACCCACTCGTCTCCCCCAAGCTGCAGACCAGTGGGATCTACCTCGCTTAGAAGCAGTTCAAGGGGCCGGAGCGATAGCCCAGCGGGTAGGGCGTTTCCCTTGCACGCGCCTGCACATGCCGGCCCAGGTTCGATCCCCGGCATCCCATATGGTTCCCCGAGCACCGCCAGGAGTAATTCCTGAGTGCAGAGCCAGGAGAAACCCCTGAACATTTCCGGGTGTGACCCAAAAAAGAAAAAAAAGCTGCCCAAGATTCTCCCGCTCTAGGGGGAGACTCTGTGCTGGCAGAAGTCACTGTTCCAAAAGGGAAGAAGCTTGGAGAGTTGATATTTTAAATTTTGGCTTGGGAACACCTGGAGGTGTGCCGTGCTACACGCGAATCCCAGAGATGGTTGGGGACTATGCAATCGTGTCACCCTGGGAGAACAGTTTTGATTTATTCTCTAATGGCACCTGATGCGAAACTTGTGCTATTGGCAATGTCCTCGCAGGTGAAACAGCCTACTTGCATAGCCAGGCAGGACTGTCATGCAGAATTACAACTTTAAACTGCCCCAATTTCTCCATTTTGGTCTTTACTTAGGGTTTGTCCTTGTTTCAGAGACCCTGAAGTCTTCCTTTTTTAATTCAAAGTCAATCCTTCTCTCAGCCTGTCCTCGTTTGCTCTCTTCCTGAAAAGACCCAAGAGGCCAAACAAACTGACCATTCACATCTTATCCTCATATTCAAATCCCTGGATGAGGACTGGTGGGCTTGGAAACTCAGTGTTTTCCTAGATCCTTCCCCTGGCTCACAGTCACAGCCATTTGGAGAGAAGATTTTCCCAATTCTCCTAGAAAACTGCCCAAAGTTTTGCAAATTGGTGGTCTCTGCCCATAGTTTATAGTTCAAGGTAACTTCTGATGAGAATCATACAGACTGTAAACCAAAATGGTAGTTTCTTAAAACCTACTGGGCCAACAAAAAAAAAAGTTTTTTCAACTGCTAATTTCAACCTGCAAACATTAAAGGTCGTTCATTTACATTTCATTGCTTTGCATTTCTAAATTACAGTTTCTAGTGAAATGGGGGACTCTCCATTTTAACAATGAAAAAGTAGAAGCAAAAAGAGATGAAGCAAACCCACATCTAAATAGGCAGTTGCTAGAGCTTTAAGAATCACTATGGAAAGATGGAATCAAAGAGGGAGGAACGCTCCAGGGATTTTTTGCATGAGTGTTTGAAAGACCACATTCAGTGTGCAGCCTCAAGAAAGGGTCTGAAAGAAAGTAGGCCAGAACAACAATGAAGTTAGGGTGAAAAAGATGTGAGTTTAGTTTTCAAAATGTCATGTCCGTATTCAGTGTCCCTTTGGACCAAATAAGAAACAAAGGGTGAAATCAAACAGCTTCATTGACAAGCAGAGCAGTTGGCAAAGAGTCTGGAGTACAATCGTAGGGAAAGTTTTAATGTGCTGCCTCAGAGCAGGTTGGAAGAAGTGCTGTCTCTCCAGCTGGTCCCTATTTTTCCAAGTCCTGCTTTTCTCATTGTTGACTGACCTTTTCAATCTGCTCTTAAATTTGCCTTGTGCCATCTCTAACACCTGGGTCCCGTTGTGAATTTCTTTTGGTTTAATTTAAAAAAAAAAAATCTTTGTGGAGAAGGCTTTTCATCCATTCATGGTACATTCAAACCATTTAAGACATACTTTCTCAGTAACATATGATTAATTTATAAAAACCCATTTGTGATGTTCCTAAGCAAAAGGGCTGACTTAATTCCATAACAAGGCCATGCCCAGGTGGTTTTATTGGTGGTGACTTTCCAGCCATCAAAACAGAAGGCCTGTTATTATAGAGCATAGTGAAAAGGGAGGCCTAGAAATTGCTTCATTCTTGGGGATGCTCTTGAGAGTGTATTTACAGACCACCAGATTTTCCTCAGTTTTTCCCAGTGTGCACATAAATGGTTGTTTCTTGAGGCAAACACAATGAATTCATTGAAGCTTTGAGTCTTCTCGAGTCTACAATAGACTTAGGGTACATCGTTTATTAAAATCAATGTACTTTGTTTAGGTCACCAAAAAGGAATAACCACAAAAGAAAAAAATAATGTCAGAATGTCAAAAAATTTATCATCAAGAAAAAGACCATTAAGAAAATGAAAAGACAGGCAGTGGCCTGGAAGAAAATATCTGTGAAGAATGAACTTGACAGGACTGCTACCCAAGATGTAAGCAATAACACCTACTCAGCAATAAAGACAAAATTCTTTTTTTTAAATGAGCAGAGGAGTTAACAAACACGTCCAGAAGATAGAGGAGTAGTAAAAAGGCACCAGTAATGGTTACTGGGAAATTCAGATTAGAACTGCCACGACATCCCACTGCATGTTCAGCAGGGCGCCTTAACATAAAGACTAACAACATTAAATGTTAGGAAGCATGTGGAGCAACTGGAATTCCAACATCCTGTTGATGGTATATAAAATAAAATGGAACAACCAAAAGAAGAGCAATTTCTCTTAAAAAAAAGAAACCACCTTACACCTGCCCTCTACTCAGTACTTACACAATGGAGTCTTTTGCCAAAGAAAAAGAAAACTAAAGTCTATGAAAATACTTGTGTGAGAATGTTCTAGTAACCGTATTCACAATAGCCCCAAACTGGATTACAAACAGGTGCTCAAGAATAGGTGAATGGATATACGGATAGTGCTATAATACTCAGCACACAAAGGAATTAACTACTGTCACACACAGTAACATGAGTAAATCTCACAATGTGTGGCAGGCCCAAGAAATAGCTCAAAGGGCTGGATGCTTTCTTTGGTTTAATCCTTGGAACTGCATCTTCCTTGAGCTCCTCCAAGAGTGACTTCCCTGAGCACAGAGCTGAGAGTGACCTCTGAGCGGGTGGAACAAACAACAAAACAACAGTGTAACAGATAGAAGATGTTTTGCATAAATGTTCGTACTATCCCATTTAAGTTATAGGAAATTCTACAGTAGACAAAACTAATGTGTAGTAAGAAAAAAAAATTAGTGGTTTCTTCTAGGAAGGGGATTAGGGACAAAGGGTAGTGGGAACTTTCTGGGGTGATAGTAATGGTCTCTGTATTGATAGGGGTGTACAAGTAAGCATTTGTCAAAACTCAGAAAATAAAAACTTTAAGATTTTACATTGCAATTTACAGATGTATAACATAAAAAGTATAAATATTGGATGAAAGTTTTAAGTGGAACTTGGTGGATGCTTACAACGGGCATTTTAAGGGTGTGTAAAAATAAGTAATGATGGAGGAGGGATGAGCAGACATACGATAAAGCCAAACTAGTAGAATTTACCACTAGACAGTGGATAAATGTGGTTGTTCATTATAAAATTCTTTCAACTTGGTATTTGGAAAACTAATAACAAAATGCAGGGCAAAAAGATTAAATCAATGTGCTAGTCAGATGTGTGGACCTTCTTCAGTTGTTCATTAGAGTGGAATGTCCTAGCAGATTTCAATTTAGGGTCAATAACCGTCTGCATTTGGGCGAATCTCATCTCTGATTTCTTTCCTTTTGAGATCTAGTTTTTCATACCTTTTCATTTTAGCAGACAAAAGAAGCAAGGAAATAGTTATTATCAGAGGAAGGGCGGGAAAAGACCTATGACCTAAAAAAAAAAAAAAACAATAAAAAGTTCCTACTGAAAAATATTGAATATCAACAGCAGACATGCACTCCAGACATGTAGAATCCAGAAATTAATAAAAGTACCAAGCCTGCATCTTCAGACCCATGGAGGAATGATAATCACAGACAGTATTTCTGGAGCAGACACATAACCTTGATTCCCGGGACACCCCCTAAAGCACTCTAATAGTATGCTATTTGTGGAAGGTTTTCCCACCTTTAATAACAGAGAAATAATGTTAGAAGGAAAGAAATCCCTTATTTAGCCACTGGGGTGTCGTTATTGAGCCCAGCTGAAGACCCCCTTAAAAGCATCCATATGGCAAAAGAACATATTTCCCCACGAAATCAAAACTGAGTACATCTGAGACTTTCAAACATCTTTTTCCTTGGATCTTAAAATGGATTTGTGCATATTTGTGAAAAAAAAACTTTATGATGTGCTATCTTCCAAAGTGAGTGGTTATTTATAATTCATAAAAGACCTGAGCACAGGAAAATTCTTCCCTTTTATTAGCCCTGTAAAGTTGGACCAGCTGATCTTTTAGTACATATTACAGACATCAAATTCTCCGTATGGTCGAAGTTTTTCCTCTCTTGAACTAAATGCAAAAAAGTAAATAGTGTTTCTGAAACTGTTGTCTGAAAACCAGGGAGGTCCAAAGCTCTTTTGATTAAATGTTAAATAAACAACAACAATAAAAAAATTACTCTTTGAGCCTCTCTCCAATGACACAGAAGGGAAAAATACTTGGAATGTTAAACATGCCTTTTAAACTGTACACAGCCTTTGTAAAAGCAGCAGCACATTTGAAAATGAATTTTCTTTTTCTGTTTCCCATGTTGAACTCTTGTCTTCAGACACGGGCCACATCATTTCCTCTCAGCTGCTGCCGGCTGCATGAGTCACAGCGCAGGTTGGGGAGCAGTGCTTGGGCCCAGCACATGGGGCAGTAGGGATGTGGGCCCATTAGGGGGGCCAAGAACACCCTCCACCCTGCCCCAGCTGCACATCCCCACCAAATGTCAAAGAAAGCAAGCTCCTTCAAGATTCCAGCTTCCTACGCTCATCTTGGACCTGTCCCCCTTAATTGCTGGTGAGCATGGGACCCATCTAGGAAGGTGTGTCAAAAGTTTTCAAAATCTAATCTGAAAATAACACATAGTTCTGCTTCCTCTGAAATTCTCTGCTCTGTAATATTCTGGAGGAACCTTCTGAGCTCTATGATACTATCCTCAAGAAGTAGAGACTTTCTGTAATCTGGAATTTTATTTATTTATTTATTTATCTATCTATCTATTTATTTATTTATTTATTTTTATTTTGAGGTATGGCCCCAATTTTATTTTATTTTAATTTATTTTATTCCCCAAAATTTTATTACACCATTTTAGACATACAATTGCAAGATGCTCATGCAGAGTTCTGGTTCCACAGCGTTCCAACACCCATTCCTCCACCCAAACACATCTCCCATCACCAATGTCCCCCTCCCTCCCCTCCCACACCTCAACTACTTGGCGAGTTCTGTATGTCTTCTCTCTCCTCTCTATCTCTCCCTCCCGCCAAACTTTCCTGCACATCGTGGAATGCAGTGGATTAAAGGACATTACTGTTTCCACTATTTTGATGGACCCGCGGCCGCTTGTGGCCGCACGATCTGGGCTTGAACTGGTTTTGCTCTGTTAATCTGGTCACGAGGTAGCATCCGAGCGTCCGGCAGCGAAGGTGGTGGCTAGTGTGGTGGGCAAGTCTCATCCGGCTGCTTCCGGGACCCCCACGGAGGTGATAGGTCCACTCCCAAAACCCATCTGTCCTCCCGGGAGCCAGAGGAAAGTGGAGTTCCAGCTTCCCCAGGCGCATCTGAGGCCCGCATGCTATGGCTGGCAGCCCCAAGGCAGCTCCTGGGGGGGGCCACCAGGCTCGACAAAATGGAGGGGGAATGGCCGACCCCTGACTCCATCTGACGAATTCCCAGCGATTCCCGCTTCTGGGAGCTGCCTACCTGGGCTTGAACTGGTTTTGCTGTGTTAATCTGGTTGTGAGGTAGCATCCCAGCGTCCGACAGTGAAGGTGGTGGCTAGTGTGGTGGGCAAGTCTCATCCGGCTGCTTCCGGGACCCCCCGGAGGTGATGGGCCCACTCCCAAAACCCATCTGTCCTCCCAGGAACCCCATGGTCAGCTTAGCAGTGGGGGCGGGGGAGGAAGCAGAGTTCCAGCTTCCCCAGGTGCATCCGAGGCCGCATGCTATGGCTGGTCGCCCCAGGGCAGCTCCTGGGCGGGGCCACCAGGCTCAACAAAATGGAGGGGGAAATATTCTGGAATTTTAATTCAATCATCAGACTGAAAATACAGAAAGTCAACTTCCAAATGCAAAAAAGTAGTCAACTCACAGAACAGTCTTCTTGGGGAGAAAGGACTACCTTGCCCTGCACAGGGAGTCAAGGGATAGACTCTTCAGATGCTTTTATTCTGGTTTTTGGGTCACACCTGGGATTAGTCCTGGTGTGGCTCAGGGATCCATATGGGGGTATGGGATGGTGGAATCCAGGTCACCTGTGTTCAAGGCAAGCTCGCTACCCACTGCACTATCTCTGTAGCCTATATTCAAATGCTTAATTTTGGGGGTGCAGTTTTGGGGCCACAGTCAACTATGCTCAGGAATTAATCCTGGCTCTGTGTTCAGGGATCACATCTGGTGGGCTCGAGGACTATGTGGGATGCCAGGGATTGAACCCAGCCAGATCAGCTGTGTGCAAGGCAAGCGCCTTACCCACTTCCTCTCTCTCTGGTCTTTCAAATACTTTTTGAGCAAAATTTTTACCCTCTCCTGGTGCCTGAGTCAGAAGATAAGAATGAGGGAGATCTCAACCTCTGGCTGATGTGCTGGCCGAACTGTGTAGTAGCAGCAGAGGGAATGGAAAGAGAAATATTTATTTGGAGTTCCCTGACAACATCCCCATTAAACCATTCCTCCATTCCTATGTAGTTTATATTTTACAAGAGCCAGAGGCCCATGAGCTATAATTCTAGGCATTTCTCCTTTTTCACTCTCACACTTATTCGATGTATATTAGCACTGTTTGGAAAAAAATAGATTAATGACAAAACCATATCCATGATATTTTATGGCATTTGTTTTAGTTTAGCACTTTCAGAGTTTATTTCCAGATCAACAATATAAAATCCTTCAAGGCCTCCCTCCTCATCAACCACACACTAGATGACATCATTCCATAACACAAGTATCAATCAGTTCTCTACGGTTGTCTCACATAGATCCACCCACCCACCCCTCCGTAGGCAACAAGTACTCCTGGAATCCTTCCCATGTGCCAGTGCTCAGACACAGTTTGTAATTCTTGTTCTTCTGGAGTTTAGTTACCTGTAAAGCGTGAGCATCTGTGTCTCCTATGCTCTTACCGCGCAGGGCTTTCTACTATCTCTACACCAAGGTAAGAATTGGAGCTCTTTTGCCCAAACAATGCCCGGGTTCTATGAGCCTTATCCGTCTTATTTTCTTTGCTTACCACCCACCCTGTCCACTGAGCCCTGACAGACTCAGGTCTGAGCAGTAAACAAATGTTCACTACAGGGAGCTCGTACCAGGACAGAGCTCAGAGGAGACAGAATCACATCAAATACTCACTTCACAGTTTTCACATAAACTGACACTTCCCATGCAGTGGAGTTGAACTCACCTTCTTTCTAGTACTGATCCCTCTTCCTGAACCAGGCCTTTGGGATTATAGCTCACTCGGCTAATGTACCCCAATTCATCCTGCAGACCAATCATTTTCTGGTCTCCAGAGTCAATTTATGAGAGCCTTCCATTGAATGACCTTTAGTGTACTTCTTCTTTAACGTGCACTCATCTGTGTCCTTTGAAATCCTACTGTGCTTTGAGGAGACAGGAGGGAAGGGAAGACTGAGAGAAGCCTCGACAGGGGAAAGAATGCTAAGAGACACCTATGGCTCCCTCTGTGTTACAGGCAGCCTGATCGCTGACTTCCTCTAGGGTTTGTTTATGGTTTTTCACTAACATACCAGACATACTCCCTTAGCCAGAGATCCTTGAAGTTTCCAACCTGGGACAAGTCTTGATCTTCCTGCTCCACAACTCATCTATCTATGTTGGGTGCAGAGGAATGTGGCCTTATTACCAGTGGGCAGGAAGAAGATTCAACTCTAGGTTCTGAGAGTGAGAAGCAGAAGCAGTTGGGGCAGTCAATTGGCAAAGGTTGGACAGATCTGCTCATGGTGACCAAGCAAGTGACCTCTGCTTACCTAGGGAGTCTGATCTGCCTCAGTCCCAGGTGTTGATGTATATCGGAGGCGCCTTCCAGTGCTAGAGCCCTTCCCCATACCCCAATACTCTCCCCCCAACCTTTCAGGTGAACTTTCTCTTCTTCCTTCATTCCTTCTTGCTCTGCCATGAAGCCAAGCTTTCCTGGTTGATCTTCTAGCCTGCGTTTATAGCCCGTGCTTTGAGTACCATCAACCATGGGGTTTCCCGCCTTCTCTACCCACAGTCTTTCGCTGAGTGGGATCAATAGACCCTAACTCCAGTACATTTCCCGACCTTTCCCTTTTGTTGTTCTTGTAGTTAGGGTGACATACTCATTTGTGGTTAGTAGACCTATTTCTAAAGTTTAAAATAAACATACAATTAGTAGGTTTTCTGTATCCAATTTTGATTACTATTATTATTATTAGGGGTTTGGCCCAAACCCGGTAGTGCCCAGGAGCTATTTATGGCTCTATGCTCAGAGTGAGCCCTGGCAGTGCTCAGGGCACTGCGTATGTGATACCAGGATTTAAACCAGGCTTGTGGCTAAAACTGCATGTAAGGCAAATGGCTTGGCTCCTGTACTATCTCTCAGACGCACTTTAGTTTATTTTAAGGCTCTATTGAGATATAATTCACATACATGCAGTTCACTCATTTAACATGCATAGTTGAGGGGCTGGAGAGATAGCTCAATGGGAGGAATCCACGCCAGGCAGCTTGGGTTCAATTCCGAGCAACGACCACATGGTCCTCGAAGCACTGCTGGGAACAACCCTTAGTACTGAGCCAGAGTCAGGCTCTGAGCACCACCAGGTGTGGCTTTCAAGACAAATAAAATGAAAATAACAACACATCCAAACAAAATCTATAGCTGAGTATATTCACAGAGCTTGAAGCCATCATCACAATCAATTTTAGAACATTTTCATCACCCCATAAAGAAACCCCATACCCATTAGCACTCACTTCCCATTTCCCTCCAAAACCACCCAGCCCTGGGCAACCACTAATCTACCTTCTGTCTCTGTGGATTTGCCTCTTGGCCATTTCGTGTAAGTGGTATCAAGCAATGTGTGGTCTTTTGTGTCTGGCTTCTTTCACTTAGCAAAATGTTTTCAAGGTTCATCCACATTGTAGCATTCATTTAATAATATATCTTCTTAGCCCTACCTCTCAAAAATATTATTTCAACATTCAATTGATCTTAAAGATTATGTCTTTTCAGAGAAGGGAACAATGTGCTAATAATTGTCGAAAGGGTTAATACCAACCTAGAACTGATCATTAAATACAGGCAAAAAAAAGATGCACATGATAACCTCTAAGTGTATGTATAACAATCCCCAATATGTAAGCGAAGGAAGAGAGAAAGAGAAAGAGAGGGAGAAAGAGAGAAAAGAGATAAAGAACCTGTCATAGTGGCAGGCTAAGGGAAGGGGGAGGGAATTGAGGACATTGGTGGTGGGAAATGGGCACTGGTGGAAGGATGGGTGCTGGAACACTGTATGACCAAAACCCAAACATAAACATCTTTGTAATTGTATATCTCATGGTGATATAATAAAATATTAATTTAAAAAAAAAAGAATCAATAAAAAATTATGTCCTTTGAGTCCCACCAGGAGTGATCCCTGAGCACAGAACCAGAAGTAAGCCCTGAGCACAGCTGGGACTGGCCCCAAAACAAAAAAATTATATCTTTAGAATGCATTATGTTTTTCCCCCTTCCTAGCTCTTCTACTTGAGTGTGTATTTTCCACTCAGAGCACATCTTAATCAGCCTGACCTCACTGCCCTGCTCAATGGCGGGAACCTCACTGCTCTGCTCAATGGTGGGAGGGTGGCAGGTGATGACCATGAGGGACAGCACAGCAGGCCTGAGCCCATCACTTATCATGGGGCTCTGGGTCACAGGTGACTGGGTTTTGCAGAGCTCCCTGCCAGCTGCTCTGTTCCCCGTTCCTGCAGCGCCTGGAACTGTGCCCACCTCTCCACAGCTCTCCCTACCTCCTTCCCCGGGTTGGGTGCTGTCTTTTGCTAGGGAGAAACTTCCTGCTTCAAAAACTTAACAAAGGAAGCTTTTCTCTTACTTTTTCCAAACAAGTCTGTCATTTCTTAATTTTCTCCCTGGTACATTTTCCAGCCATTGTTTTGCTAATAATAGCTCTAAGCACACAAATAAAGCTCACTGGTAGCGGTGGGGTTGGGAAATTGCTACGAGCTTCCTCGAAGCTTTATCCTGCTCCTGTCAGCCATTTCTCCTATAAATCGGATGTTTCATCTGTGAGAGGCTGCATCTGATTAGCCCAGCTCCTCACTCACCCCCTTCCCGACTCCAGGCTGGAAAGAGAAGGTAGACTCTTACAGCGCTGCCACAGCTCATATAGTGGCCCACCTCAGGGCCACTCCTTCATGAGCTCAGCATATGTTTATGGTGTCAAGGCCCTGTCTACTGGGTGACACGGAGGGACCTTCCTAACATCTATGATTCTTTTTTGTTTGCTTTTCAATTGAATCACCTTGCAGTACAGTTAGAAGGCTGTTCATGATCGGATTTCAGTCATACAATGTTCCAACACCCATCCCTCCACCAGAGCACATCCCACCACCAATGTCCCAGTTTCCCTCCTGCCACCTCCCACCCCTAGGCACTTTCCTTCTTTCTCCCTCCTCCCACACCCCTTCTGGCATTATGTTTGCAATACACGTACTGAGAGGATATCATCTTTGTTCCTTTACCTACTTTCAGCACACAGTTCTTATCCAGAGTGATCATTTACAACTGGCTTTGTGGTCCCTTCCCTATTGCAACTGTCTGCCCCAAGCAGTTGTGGCAGGCTTCCAGCTGTGGACCAAACCTCGTGACCCTTGTTTCTACTGTCCTTGGGTGTTGGTTGCATCACTTGATCACTTGACCACTTGACGTCCTGTCATTTATCGATTTGCTCGAATGGGCGCCAGTAACATTTCCATTTGACCCTATCACGTGCCAGTGTAGCCCAATGGCATCTGCTTGCTTCAGGAACATGAAGAGCCTCAAACCGTTCGTTCAGGGTTTTGACCAAGAAGTCTGACCATCTTGTAGGTGGGCGGCCACGTGATCTTTTGACATCCCGTGGGATCCAGTCGGTAACGGCTCTAGTCCAGTGGTCATCTCCAAATCGCATTACATGTCCAGCCCATCTGATTTTTGATGCCTTGGCAAACGAGACAGCATCCCTGACTCTGGAACGGTGACGGAGGTTGGAACTCCAGATTCCTTCTCTCACTTGAGTGAGACGTGATATTCCAAACATAGATCTTTCGATTCCTCTTTGGGAGACCCGAATAGCATTCTCATTTTGCTTTTTCAGGGCCCAGGTCTCTGAGGCTATGTTAATGAAGGGAGAATGGAAGCAATGTGCCCGGAGCTGGAGGTTCTTTGTCCTTTTAGCTATTTATTCGATGCTCTTGAAGGCATTCCATGCCGCTCTCTTCCTCCTGCACAGCTCGGGTTTTAGGTCGTTCATCATGTTGACTTCTCAACCTAGGTATACATAACTACTGCATGCAGAGATGTTTGTTCCTTTGGTTACATATTTGCATATTATGTTTTTTTCTTTTTACATCTCACAAATGAGTGTGGTCATTCTGTGTCTGTCCCTCTCTTCTGACTTGTTTCACTCGGCATGATACACTCTTTGTGCCTCCATTTATAAGCGAATTTCATGACTTTATTTTTCCTAACAGCTGCACAGAATTTCAGTATTTCATGTACTAAAGTAGTTTTAACCAGTCTGTCCCTGACATGGAAGTGCTGGAGAATCTCACAGGAGATTAGGACATTGAATAATGGTCATCTCACCCACGTTTACTGAACACCTTCTGGGGAATTCCTGGTTAGTGTCTACTTCTGTCCTGGTGCTAAATTGAGATAATTTAACCCAAAAGAGTTTTGAACTCTGTTCTACCTAACTTGACATAGTTTATTTGGTGGGGGAGTTGGGATCCACTCCTGGGGGTACGTGAAAGACCAAGCATATACTTTAGCCTCTTGAGCTAACGTCCTGGACCTTCTCTCTCTTAACAGCTTATCATTTGATTCTCAGCTCCTCTGACAGTTCATGAAGTCCACAGTCCTGGAGTCTGCCGAACAATGGCTTTAAAAATTCAGAGGCTGGGGCCGGAGCAATAGCCCAGCGGGTAGGGCTTTTGCCTTGCACGCGGCTGGCCCATGCCAGCCCAGGTTCGATCCCCGTTATCCCATATGGTCCCCGAGAACTGCCAGGAGTAATCCTGAGTGCAGAGCCAGGAGAAACCCCTGAGCAGTGCTGGGTGTGACCCCAAAAAGGCAAAAAAAAAAAAATTCAGAGGCTGGAGGCGATAGTACAGTGGGTAGGCATTTGCCTTGCATACCACCGACCCAGGTTTGAATCCCGGCATTCCATATAGTCCGTTGAGCACCACCAAGAGTAATTCCTGAGTGCAGAGCCAGGAGTCATATCTGAGCATCACTGGGTGTGAATTCAAAAGCCAAAATAATAATAATAATAATAATAATAATAATAATAATACATTTTTAAATAAAAAATGAAAGTTCAGAATTACTCTAAAGGATAAAAGACCCGCTATATTATCAAGATCTTGGCCTCTTGGTCCACCAACACTCAATCATGAATCCACTGAGGACAAACAATGATAGTTAGCACAGAGGTTTGGGGACTTGCTCTGAATTTGACAGCCTAACCTTCCTCCTTAGGCTCAATTTAAGCTTCTTTTCTATGGAAAACGAAAGCACCAGAACCATTCTCAGATTCCCTGTAGAAGGTCTCACCCAACCATTGCTTGGTTGTTTATAAAGAACAATGAAACAACCGGCATTTACAGGGATGTCATAAAATATCACCATGCCCTAGTCAACAAATCTTGCACACACCTGGCTGTGAATCTCTCACCCAGAGCCTACCATTTGGAACTGGCTTTCTAGTGTAATTTATTCTTCATGAGTTGGAGGGACCTAACCTATCTTAGGGATGCATGCCTAATTCCTGAAATTGCTTCTACCAACTGCTGTTGCCTTAAGACCATTTGAAACATAGTTATAGTCCCATTTAAAAGGCTCTTTTCTCTATTTTCACTTACAAAAGAAAAAAAACTCTTATGATGTGAGCGTGGCAGGGAGGGATACAGTCTGTTTTAGCTCCTGCTAGTTATCCCATGTTCTGCTTGGGTATGTTATTTGCATCTGGTCTCTATTTGTTTGCACAAGATCGTGTTGTCAAAGGACTTCCATTTTGAATGGTTTACGCTCACCAAAAAAGAGAAAAAACACTTTAGGAAAACTGAACTGGAGGGCATGTGTGTGTGTGTTTTTTGTGTGTGTGTGTGTGTGTGTGTGTGTGTGTGTGTGTGTGTGTGTGTGTAGGAACTTCTCAAGTTCATCACAGAGGCTTCTGGTTTCAATTTTCCCTGTCCTTTTGAAATAAGATCCAGAACCCCAGCTTTCCACCTATAATGAAGTAGCTGGGGCTTGGCAGGAAGTGGCGTGACAGACCACCCAGGAACTCAAGGTTTCTGATGGTAAGAGTAAAGTTAAATGCAAATGGGACGATGATACGGAGCACATGATAGGGAGGCGCCAGGATGGGTTCCGAGGAGTAAGTGAGAGTGAGGCGAGGTGTGTGGGTACCTGTGGAGTAGGTGAGAGTGAGAGCGAGGCACGGTGTGTGGGTTCCGTGGAGTAGGTGAGAGTGAGGCACTGTGTGTGGGTGCCCGTGGAGTAGGTGAGAGTGAGGCACTGTGTGTGGGTGCCCGTGGAGTAGGTGAGAGTGAGGCACTGTGTGTGGGTTCCGTGGACTAGGTAGAGTGAGGCTTGGGTGTGTGGGTGCCCGTGGAGTAGGTAGAGTGAGGCTTGGGTGTGTGGGTGCCCGTGGAGTAGGTAGAGTGAGGCTTGGGTGTGTGGGTGCCCGTGGAGTAGGTAGAGTGAGGCACTGTGTGTGGGTTCCGTAGAGTAGGTGAGAGTGAGGCACGGTGTGTGGGTGCCCGTGGAGTAGGTAGAGTGAGGCACTGTGTGTGGGTTCCCTTGTCTCTCCAGGAATGCATCGGATAAGTGTTCTGGCATTCTTCAAGCAAAAAAAGAAATGCCGAGTTAGCTCACTCTTCCATTGATACCTGACCACCAGGCATTATCCAACAACCTTTGAAAAAGAATTCTCACCCTCTGGAGTTTCTTTTTGCTTGTTTTCTTGGGTGGGGGGGGTGGCACAACTGGGTGTATTGAGTGGTTACTCCTGGCTCTGTGCTCAGGGCCATAGGTGGTGCTGGGCATCAAACTCGTCTTGAATTCAGATCAGCAGCTCTCAGGTTCCAACTCAGGAGTTCTTAAGGAGGCGTTCCTGCTCTCTAAACTCCTCAGGCTGCCTCTGTCTTTTTTAGTTTTGGTGGCCATACCCAAGTGGGGTGGTTTGGATGGAGGGAGCTGACATTTGGGGCGAAGGGGGAGTATCTTCCTGACTTGGTGCTCAGGAGGGTGGGACCAATGTGTCAGGGAAATCCAGCTCCTTCATGTGCTCCAGCCCTTTGTGTCATCTTCTGAGCCTCGGTTATCCCTTTCCTCGCATATTTCCCTATAACCTTCTAAGAGTTTTGCTTTGTCAGTGATATTCTTGAAGACAAACCAGTCTTTTCCCACCTGACTGTGACCAAGCGGCCTTGTGCTGTTCTCTGGGATTAGTGGTTGGGCTTTAAAAGTTGGTTTTATTGTCATTCTACATCCAAGTTCTCTCATTTAGATAGCGAGATTCCAGAAGGCAGACTCTGCATTAGTGGAAAGTGCAAGTGACTTCGGTAACACGGTTCCTCTAAAGGTTTCTGTGGCTTGCTGAAATACAAATCCCTCTGGGAGCAGTTGTATGATAACTTATCTCTGGGCTAGAATAGATTAAGGGAAGATACTGGGTCTGGGAAAGGAGATAGCAAAGAAAGGAGGGGAGGGGCCCTATTCACACCAAAATCTTGTTGAAACTGTGCACTGATAGGAAGACTTCTTCCTTTTTGGGCTTTCTTCCCTCCGGCAGACCCTCCCATATGGTTCTGTGTGTGAGACTAAAGGATAGGAGATACTGGCTAGGTGACCACTCTGGCACTCCCTAGGTTTGACTCTTGATATACTTTACTGGTGAGGGAGCAGTTACAGAGTGTTCAAAGTCACACAGACAGAGAGCGGCAGAATTAGGAAAAGTCGTTCACTTTGAAATAATTAGGTTGGGGGCCGGAGCGATAGCCCAGCGGGTAGGGCGTTTGCCTTGCACGCGGCCGGCTCATGCCGGCCCGGGTTCGATCCCCCGGCATCCCATATGGTTCCCCGAGCACCGCCAGGAGTAATTCCTGAGTGCAGAGCCAGGAGTAACCCCTGAGCATTGCCGGGTGTGACCCAAAAAAAAAAAAAAAAAAAAAAAAAAAAGAAATAATTAGGTTATCTTCCTCATTCCTTTCCTACAAGAAGCCCATAATTCTCTTCCTCCCTCCTCCCTCCCCCTCGTATTTCTCCTCTTCTTCCCTTACTGAGGCCAGAGAGATGGCTCAAAGGGCTGAACACAAGCGTTCTCTCCAGGGGGCTTCAGTTCCATCCTCAGCTCCACATTCCAAGTCCACTCACAGCTGGGAGTGAGCCTCAAGCACCATCAAAACAAAACACAACACTAAGTCAAAGGACTGATCTAGATAATTTTAATGGACTCTAAATGTGGGGAATAAATGGACATCCAAGAAAGCGCTCATCAGAGCCGTCAAGAGGCTGCTCAGCCCTTGTGCAAAGATGTTTCCCCAGAACAGCAACCCATGTTTACATTATTTTCTCTTTATTTCCATCCCTTCTTTTTACAAATTTTTAAAATTTATTGTTGTGATGGTGCCTGATGTTGGTACACACTACATTGTGGTGTCTTCTAGATTTTTTCTTAGTTGTGTTTACTGGGGCTTACACACTTTGTTGTGTTGTTCCCATGCATTTAGTCCCAATGGGCAAAAGATCACATACTTTCTTTTGGCCCGGGATTCCCAAAAGACCACAGGAATTGTGTATTCAGTGCATGTGGAGGCAGGGCTGGGATCAAACCCAAGGCTTCACACCTGCAACCACTGAGCTCTCACCTGAGGCCCTGATAAGACTTTTTAAGGACTGTGCATTGTAATCCAAGGTAGTCCTTTGATTTTTAACATACTCTTGTGGGCTGCTTCCTCCCCACACTCTGGGTGAAACAGATGATAACCATGGCAAATGTTACGCACTTTAGTGCAGGTATTTGGAATTCAGTCTTTCTAACAGTAGGAAGCATCACAACTGTTTGGGTATAACTGCTTAGACAATGTGTATAAACATATACACACTTGGAACTGATTCAGCATCTTTCCTTGAGGAGGACTGTTGAGAAAGTGCATCTTTGCAATGCATTTCAAAAGATAGATTCCTTGGACTGGAAACAAGCATTGGTTCCCTAGAACCTTAAGTGATTGCCCCATAGACTGAGTGAAAGGAAGCAGCAGGTTCAGCAGAGTGAGAGCGGAAGGCACCCAATGGGTGCTCATTTATTTGTAGGGTGCAGCGTAAGGAGGGCCTAGGGTTGGAAACTGTTGGTTTGGAGGCCATGCTCTGAGGTGCTAAGGGCTTACCCCTGGCCCTGGGCTCAAGGATCGGTCTTCGCAGGGCTTGGGAGACCATATGAGATGCTGAAAGTTGAACCTGGGTTGGCTGTATGCAAGGCAAGTACCCACCTGTTATACTATCTCTCCCACATATTGGGTTGAAATTGATTTCTGTATGGATCCCCTCTCAAGCTGCACTTGGCATCGGTGAATATTGGAGCCCCTGCAGCCTTCCTGCTTCTTATGAGCCAGTCTGGCCCAGAAAATCCAGGGCCATGCAGTGGCCCTATTCTGAAGGGGTGAAAAAAGCTGGAACTTGACCAGGAAGGCATCAAATGCCTGAAGATTCTTCTGGGAAACGGTTCCTTCCTTTCAGCTTTAGAAGCCAGCAGCAACCAGGTAGAGAGATAACAGAGGATAGGGCACTTGCCTTGCATGTGGCCAACCCAGGTTCAATCCCCAGCATGCCATATGGCATCCCTAAGCCTGCCAGGAGTGATTCCTGAGCACAGAGGCAGGAGTAACCCCTGAGCACTTCCAGGTATGGACAGGAAAGAAAGAGAAAGAAAGAAAGAAAGAAAGAAAGAAAGAAAGAAAGAAAGAAAGAAAGAAAGAAAGAAAGAAAGAAAGAAAGAAAGAAAGAAAGAAAGAAAGAAAGAAAGAAAGAAAGAAAGAAAGAAAGAAAGAAAGAAAGAAGAAAGAAAGAAAGAAAGAAAGAAAGAAAGAAAGAAAGAAAGAAAGAAAAAGAAAGAAAGAAAGAAAAGAAAGAAAGAAAGAAAGAAAGAAAGAAAGAAAAAGAAAAGAAAGAAAGAAAGAAAGAGAGAGAGAGAAAAGAAAGAGAGAGAAAGAAAGAAAGAAAGAGAGAGAGAGAAAGAAAGAAAGAGAGAGAGAAAGAAAGGAAGGAAGGAAGGAAGGAAGGAAGAAAGAGAGAGAAAGAAAGAGAGAAAGAAAGAAAGGAAGGAAGGAAGGAAGAGAGAGGAAGGAAGGAAGGAAGGAAGGAAGGAAGGAAGGAAGGAAGGAAGGAAGGAAGGCAGGCAGGCAGGCAGGCAGGCAGGCAGGCAGGCAGGCAGGCAGGCAGGCAGCTGTGGCCGAACAAGCTTCCAGGTATTCACTCCAAGCACCATAACCCTTGTGAGCCTGGGTGGGAGTTCAAACATGTTGTTATTAAAGCTTTAATGATCTTCATGTAGTTCATGTAAAAGAACTAGTCCTTTTGAAGTGCTTCTCCAACATTCTCAACTTTTTTTTTTTTTTTTTTTTTGCTTTTTGGGTCACACCTGGCAATGCTCAGGGGTTACTCCTGGCTCTTTGCTCAGGATTTAAAAAATAAATTAATTAATAAATGCTCAACATTGTCTTTATAGTTTGGGTTTCAATGATAAACTCAAATTTAGCAGAAGACTCCCCAATTTTATTCTTTCTTTTTACTGCTATCACTGGAGACATAATGGCATTTAAACTTCTTATCTGTAAGGAGCATGCATTCAATATTTTGAGATTTCTAGACCTGCTAGCCAATGAAAGCGGTGGCAGTGACCATGTTCTCCCCTACATTTGTGCAAGTGCAAACGGTACATTTTCTTTTTCACTTGGTCACTTGATCACTTGATATCCCGTTATTCATCGATTTGCTCTAGCTGGTGCCAGTAATGTTTCCATTTGACCCTATTATGTGCCAGTGTAGCCCAACGGAATCTGGTTGTTTCGGGGATATTAAGAGCCTCGAACTGTTTGTTTAGGGTCTTGACAAGGAAGTCTGACCATCTTGCAGGTGGGCGGCCCCGAGATCTTTGACATCCCATGGGATCCAATCGGTAACGGTTCTAGTCCAACGGTCATCTCCAGATCGCATTATATTACCAGCCCATCTGATTTTTGATGTTCTGGCAGATAAATTTCACTTTCATAAGGACTTGGCTTGTAGGTCTGTTCAGTGCTAGGAAAAGTGTCAATAGCTGATATGTTCGACTTCTGCTTCTTGTCATCCAGGGTTAGAATTAGAGCTGCAGTAAGGCTACTGGATAGCCTAAGGATGTTACAGTTCACAAAACTTGGAGAGCTTATCTTCAATTCTGGAAAGAAAAGGGAGTTGGAGTTATTTTTTGTTAGTTTGCTTGTTTTTTTTGAGAATGACTGAGTCCATACTGGTAACAAGTATATTATATAGTGAGATAAGATGTTAACCTTCACCTTTTCCTTATTAAAGAATTCCAGGGAGGAGGTAGGGTGTAGCTCAGAAATAGAGCATGTGTCTTGCATGTGTGGGGTCTTAGGATTCTACTCCTGGGCCTGCAAAAAACCCAAAAACCGAAAAAAAACCCTTGTAGCAACCATTGACCCAGGGAGCAGGGAAATCTAATTATTCACACCTCCTCTGGAGAACTTTTGAACTTCCCAGGAGGTTTTATTTTTAAATCTATTGTAATGTTAGCTTTTCCCTTCAGGACCTTTAATTAAAGTCATTTCTCCTTACCCCCTTCTCTCTTTTTTTTTTTTTCTGTTGTTGCCACAATGACCCGCCATTATATGCTGCACACAAGAGATCACATACTTGATTGTTGATCACACACAGGGATTCCAACAGCAGTACTGGGAATTGCAATAGGCCAGGGGTGGGTAAGGGGTGGTGCCAGGGATCAAACTCATGATCTCACAGTTGCAAGGCAGGCATTTAACCACTGAGCCATATCCCTATGGCGCATGAATCAGTTTCTTTTTAAAGTAGTGCTTTCAAGTCCTATGTTCTTAGGAACTTTTCCTTGGGAAGGCTGTGTGACCCCTTCAATAAGTCACAGTAACTATGGCTGGTAATAAGCCTCTGTATCTCTAACTGGACACTGCTCACAGCCACGTTCCCCTGATGAGATCAGACTTTTTCTTTCTTTTAAGGTTTTTGGATTGCCGCCGGCAAAGCTCAGGGGTTACTCTTGGCTCCTTGCTCAGAAATCTCTCCTGGCAAGCTTGGGGGGATCACATGCCAGGGATTGAATCTGGGTTGTCCATGTGCAAAGCAAATGCCCTATCACTCCACTATCGCTCTGGCCCTGAGATTAGGCTTCTTTTTCATACAGTGCTGTTGCAAACACAACACCCTGTCTTATGGGAACAAATTCTTCTTGCATGGAATTTCAATGTTAATAGTTTCTTTGTTGGGCAGATTTTAAATAAGATCACTTGCCTGCCTTTATCTCTTCCCCTAAGGTACAGCTTATTTGAACACTTCATGTCCAATATCACTCTGAATTCACTTGTGAAGTTTTGAGGACACTCTATTTTGTATTCAAGGCGGTAGTGAGGAGGTGGGGGACCAACCACATCGTTTGGACCTGGGTTCCAGGGCACTCCCAGATGACGGCAGCTGCTCTGCCACAAATTGGTCCAGGAAAGCAGCAGAGAACTTCACCAGCACCGGCAGGGCTGGGTCCTGAATTAAATCATCAAAGTCTTGGCCCTCACAGTATCTTCAGAAGAAGGGTCAGTGAGATTCAGGGGGAAGGCCATTCATCTTTTCATATCTTTTTTGAGGCTCTGGATAGCCCACAGGCGTGCTGAGGCAGTAATACTTAGCCCAGACCTATAGCCCAGACAGGCTATTTGTTATATCATCACTGGTCAGTCAACAGCATCCCTCCTTGTGGTTGGTAAGCTGCATCGAAGGCCTGACAATACCAGCTGTGACTATTAAGTGTCCCAGCAAGCAAACCAAGAATCCATCCCCCACATTGCTGGCCCATTGGTAAGAAACTGGGCGTAGCAGGCAGAAGCAGTCCTGGCCGGAACGACGAGTGCAGACCGAGGAGAGACAGCTGATCCCTGGCAGGCTCTGCGTTACCGAGGGGAGAGCCAAGCTCTGGCTCTTGGAAGAACTGTCCTCTCCACTTGCAATCAGGGGCAGGGCATGCAGGAGGGGCTCTGGGAGGCCGGGAGTATGCTCCAGCAAACGTGAAACCCAAGCCCTGAAAGCTAAGCCCCAAATCCAAATATGCTATTGCGCAAAGCGTTTGCAGATTGGCTCGCGTTTGATGATTGTATGAGGTTACTTGTTGGCATGTGCTGAGTAATTCCCTGGCATGCCCGAGGCTCGTCAGTGGCATTCCTTCCCGAGTCACCACTGGACTGGCAGCCTGGCTCAGGGGGCAGGGGGCCACTGCTGTCCAAGAGGCTTTCTTGTCCACGAAACCCGACACCCACAGCTCTGACGTGCTGATGTCATTGGTCTGCTCTGTCATCTTCGGGGATGACCTGACCGGGAAGGCAATTCCAATGAGCATTTGATGGACCTGGGGAAACGCTTTTTAAGGGGTTTCATAGAACTGTTGAAGTGAGGAATAGTTGTCTGTCATCAGCTGCATGAGAAAAGTTAAAATCTCTGCCAGAACCCTGGAGACCAGGGGAGATAGATGGGGTCTCCCTAGGGAGCAACATTAGGCCAATTACAATGCTCAGCGTTTCCCCCGTGCCTGGAGATGTTTGTTTCTTTAGCTGAGTTTCTTAAACACACACTACCCCTTGTGGAGCTCTCTGGGCCTTCACCCAAAAGCGAAAGGATACAAAGAGGGGGGAAGAAAAAGACAGAGCAGTCAGCTTTACCCAGAGAGAGAAAAGGAAGCCAAACATGACAGCGTTTCATTCTTCTCCAAAAGCCTGTCAATGCTCACCATGGGCAAAGGAGAAACAACTAAAAATGTGCAGCCACGGAAGGTTGGCCACGGACAGGGTGGAAAAAACGACAGCCACTCAATCCTGCGGTCAGCTGCAGAAGCAATTTCAATGACATGGAAACACATAAACAATAGAATAGTTGGTAATTTTTTAAAATTTGAGGCATCATGGTTCATAGAGTTCCTGATAGTGTCTCATACATACAATGCTCTTCTCCCACGCCCTCCACCAGAGGGTCCAATTCCTCGGACTGTGTGTCAATGTGCCCCCTTCACCCAGCACTCCCAAGCCCCGGATCCTCACTCTGAGCCCCCGCCCCGCCAGCTCAGTTCTGTAGACCAGTTCTCTAGTTCTGTTGCTTTTGGCCATTTTAAACAAAAATACTGTTAAGTAAAGCAACTTGGAAGACATCATAGATAACTATATTTTGTAAACATAATTTTCCCCCATGTGATATACATGTATAGAGAAAAAGACCCAAATGCTACAAAAATGTTAATTATGATTCATTTAGATTCTGGTAAATTAAAAAGCAATTTCTTTTCTTTTTCACCTTCAATATGCCTCTCTTTTTTCAGCTTTACTATTATATTATTAAATAAACAATCTAACAAAATAATGCTCAAACAATACAGAAATGTGCGAAATCTAAAATAAACTGCCTCTTCATCTTCAGCAAGAAATAACCCCTATATATACAAATCTATATTTAAAAATTAATGCAGAACGTCTTTGCAATGGAACTTGAAGTTCTTCAATTTCCCCCTTGCTTCCCCTTAAGTGTCTGGAACATCTTCTCTGATGTATGTGAGCAATTTTCTTTGTTTAGTTAACAGGGGGCTTCAAGATCAGCGGGCCGGGGAGACTGAATCACAGGGTCTTCACCTGCCTGATGTAGGCAGGCAGGGAAATGAATTGGCCCCAATGTTCAGAATATCAAAGAGGAAAGGGACAATAAAGGGGACTTGGCTCAACTTAGCCTTAAGTATCTGAGATAAGGAGCCAGAGACCAGAAGCCAAGCATTCTAATCTCTGCATTAATGCAGCTTTGACTGTGTGCTGCATAACAGAAAAGAGAAGTTTATAGAAAGAGCTTTTCAGGGGCTGGAGCAATAGTATAGCCGGTAGGGCATATGCCTTGCATGTGGAAGACCTGGGTTCCATCCCGCATCCCATATGTTTCCCTGAGCACTGCCAGGAGGAATTCCTGAGTGCAGAGCCAGGAGGAGCCCCCTGAGCAACGCCAGGTGTGGACTCCTGTTTCAGCCTCAGCAGGCCCTTAGAAGGAATAGAGAAGGTGCTATCTCCCCCCAACCTTTTTGGGGGCCCATATCTGACCGTGCTCAGGGTTTGCTCCTGGCCCTATGCTCGAGTATCACTCCTGGTGAGGCTCAGGGACTCTACAGAGTTTGGGAGCTAGAACTCAGGTCAGTCGCATGCAAGGTAAACACGTGATCTGCTGTGCTATCGCTCCAGTCCCTCCTGCCTCCCTTTCTACAGAGGATAGTAGCTTTCTCTTGCTGGCTCTCTGTGCTTGCTCTATGCTCAACTGTTTGCTTTGTTACCTTGTACAGTTCTCACATGAACTCTCTGACACTGGAACTAGGTACAATGCTCATTTTTCAGATAAATAAATAAATGAAGGATTAAAGAGATTGAGTAACGTGTTAAAGGTCTCACAACTAAAATGTGATAGAAGCAAGGCTCGAGTCTGTGCCTGGTCCCAGTCTCTCCGCATAAACATTACACTCTTTCTTGCAGGCTCGGTGCATCCAGTTTCCCCATACAATATTTTCATGAGTCTTTCCTTTCCCCCTTTGTTGTTGCCTAGTCTGTCTCAAACAAAGTAAAACAAGAATGACACTAGAGAATGCAATCTGGTGTCAGGCAGGGTTCAGGGGCCCACTCAGCGCTCGGGTCTCTGTGCCAAACACTGGGATAAAAACAAAACAAAACACCCGTCCAACCACAGCTATTCTCGCAGTTGGCAAAAGAGTCACCTGGCACTTTTCCTCTCGGGATTCTGCATGTCCCATACACAGCGGTAAGCTGCTTGCTCCCCAGGTATTTTTATTTCTTATGTAATTGTGCACTGCTTTCAACTCGGCCAACACGTTAGCACTTGCAGGCAAAGCCGGCCCTTTCCTCAGCTCTGCACACAATGCACTGAGTCATGTGTGGAAGGGTTGACAATGTTTTTATTGTGAACGAGGCCCTGCGGGCCTGCTTGTCCCTTCCTCACGTGTATGTCACCGGCCAGAGACGGGCCTTTCTGGGGCCTTGTGAGGCCATCTGTAGGAGCAGGGGCTCCTGGGGCTGGTGGGCGGTCCCCTTTGTGCTAGACATCAGCTAGCCAGCCGGACCCTCCTGGACTCTGAGGCTGCAGGCTCCCTTCCCTTGCCCACCTGCTTCTCTCGCCCACCTCAGTGCCTCTCTTTGGCTGCCCTTTCCTTCATGCTGCCTTCATTTCTCTGCCCTGGCCCCTTGCGGCTTCGCTTCCCCCTCGGGGGTCCTGGAAGGCTGCACTCTTACACTATTGTTCCAGCCAGCTCAGAGCTTTGCTCTTTCTACCTTCCTCCTGGGGGCTCTTCTGTGTGATCCCCACCCTCCACCGTGAGTCATTTCACCCCCTTTCTCTACTCACCAGCCTCTTTCTTTGTCACAATTATATCCCTGCTCCATAAATGGGCTGCAGGCGCCATCTTGAATGTGCAGATTCCATGTACTGAAATGATGTGTCACTTTGGCTCAGGGGCCGTGGTCTGGAGAAAGGCTGAATGAGGTGGGCTGGAGGAAGTCACCTCGGCTCGAAGCTCAGATTCCCTGTATGTCAACAGGGTTCCAGGTCATGTGCTTCGCTGGTTGGGTGATGCTGGCTGTGAGTCAGGACTTCTGTGTCGGTGTCCTTGTTTTATTGTGTGACAATGATAATAGCACCTGCCCTCTTAATGTGCTGCGAAGGTGAGTGAAAAACACATAAAATTAGCTGGAACTGTGTCAAACAAAGGAGCGCTTTCCTAAAGTTGTCTATCATGACAGAAGATGCTGAGAGGCCAGAGACATTCTGGAACTGTAGGTCATCCCGCCTGGTTCCTCTTGCTCTCTGCTCTTCTGCTGGAAGGTTCATAGACCTGCCTGGAACCATGACAACCACAGACTCTGTTTTGGTGAGGGCTCCCCTTGACCCTGTGCCCTCTGCCTCCAAGCATTGCAAATGAGAACATACAAGGTGGGGAGCTGACCTACAATGAAAGAACTGAAACAGAAGCCAGAGGCCAGGAGAGAGAGAGAACGGGGTGTGGGTTTATGCCAGGCTTCCATTCCTGACACCACATGAACCTGTCAAGTGCAGGCGGTCAGGGGCTGGGGTTGGGGGCCCTAGTGGTCTGATCTAGCACCACAAGGGACCCAGCAGCACATCCTCTGACATTGAGTCAATGGCTCATTCCATTGGTTGAACACAGCTGCTCGAACTGACCTCCAGCCCTCCTGAGAACTGCTGGGAAAGGAAGAACGGAAGGAAGGAGGGAAGGATGAGAGTGAAAGAGAGGAAGAAAGGAGGGAAGAGAGAAAGTGAGAACCTAGACAGTGAGCAATAAGGCAGGTTTCCTATTACCATTGACTTTGTCTTGTACCGAGTCTAGAGGTGAAACAAGGGTCTCCCTCAACAGGTCTGCCAGCCGATGTTTTACAACTCATGTCCTATTTAAAGTCTCCTCTTAAATTATAGAAATACTTATATTATTTACATACCTAAAGAACCTAGAGTATGTTTGGGGTTTCATTAATAATAACTCTGGTTGCTTTTATTCTTCGAGTTATTTTTTGGTTTGGGTTCTTGGGGATCCAACTCAGGGCACATTTATATAATCTGTGCATTGCTCTGAACTCCAGCCTCACCTCATTACCTTTATTCTTGCCAGCCTCATCCAGCCTTGCTGTAGAAAACTCAGAAGAGAAAGAAAAGGTGAAACTAGTCTATTCCTAGGTTCATCATCCTGGATCCTATTCTGTGATAACTTTATTTTATTTACTTATTTTTGTGCATGTGTTTTATTTATTTATTTTAAAAAAAAACAGATTTTTAATTTTTTTATTATTATTAATTTTTACAAAGCTTTCATAGTTGGATTTGAATCATATAATGTTCCAACACCCATCCTCCACCAGTGTGCGCTTCCCAACACCAAAGTCCCCAGATTCCCTCCTGTGACCGCCCCTCACCCTCACCCCCAGTCTGCCTCAATGGCAGGCGCTTTTCTTCTCTCTCTCTCTCTCTCTCTCTCTCTCTCTCTCTCTCTCTCCTTTTAGTAATTATGGTCTATAATACAGATTCTGAGAGGCCACCACGTTTGGTGCTTTACCCGCTTTCTGTGTACTGATTTTAACATACCATAAAAACTTCCATCTTAAAGAGATTCAACCAAGAATAATTTCAGAAAGTGAAGGTTCTTAGGGCTATCCTGTGTTTCACGACTGCATGAAAATGTTGTGCTTGGGTTCTCCAGCAATGTGAAGAAGCCCAGATGATCTCAAATGATCATCAGGCCAGAACATTCCTCCGCGGTCCCTTGGAGGATAGTGTGAGCGTCAGAGTCCTTGGAGTTGTTATTTTCCAAAAGTGAAATTGATAGGATTCATTTATCATCAACCAACTCGAGGGATACCTTAGAAATATTTGCTCTCTCTTCGCTCTGGCCTGAGCCCTGCTGGTGGGGAGCTGATAATGCGCAGGGGAAAGTGGAGCCTCATGGATCCTTTACTGAGACACTAGCAGTTGTCTTGCTCACTATCTTTGGGAACTCAGCCTTCCATGCAGCGGGTTCCCCTGAAGTGTGCGCTACTGAGCGGCGCTCTGAGACGCCGGAGCCTTTGCTATTCTGTGCATTTGTGCCCCCTCTCCGCCCACTCCCAAATAGTCTTCACATAAAGCCACTTAAAGCTTTTATTTCAGAGAAGAAAGAATATGAATATGACTAAGGAAAGCTTTCAATTTGGAAAAATAATTTCAACTCCTTAGAGTATAATGTCCTAAAGGGCAGGAGAACTCTACAGCAGCAATAAAATTGTCAGCTTTTAATAATAAACTGCATTTTCATGGCATTTTGTCATTTGCAAAGCTTTTTTTTTTTTTTAACAGTCATTATGTATTTACCCACTTGTTTACTTATTCTTTCAACACCAGGACCACATTATGGCTTTGTAGGCCCAAGGCACTTTTGCTTTCTTGGGTCCCTTCCTCCATTTGCCAAAAAAAAAAAAAAAAAATGAAAATAGTTCAGTACATTTTTGTGGATTCTAGCATCTCTGTCTGTCTGTCTGTCTGTCTGTCTGTCTGTCTGTCTGTCTGTCTGTCTGTCTGTCTGTCTGTCTGTCTGTCTGTCTCTCTCTGTGCGCTCTCATTCTCTGTCTCTCTTATCTCTGTCTCTGTCTTTCTCCATTTGGCATGAACCTACTAAGGCTAGCTTGTCTGTTATGAATCAACCTTATTCTCGCCTTGTTTCTGCTAGATACAAGCTGGGTAAAGTTACAGGATCAATAACCAGGGGGTAAACTTACGGGATCGATAACCCTGGCTCCCCTTGAAGGAGCTCAGGGGAAGCAGCTGACGCCTGCACCAGGGCAAGAGTGAGAGTTGTCAGCGCACCCACAGGAGCGCAAGGGCTGGAGTCCACACTCTGCCCAGGCCAGAGGACGTCTTTGTCAGGAGAAGTATCGCTTGACTAACACTTGAAGCACGAACTTCCCAGCAATCTTGTGTTGGATGCCCAGTTTCAAAGTTTAACATTTCTGGCAGACCTCCTGCGGAATGGAGAGTAAACACTGGGCCAAAAGAAACAAGTTTCGAGCCCTTGAGGGCCCTTTCGACTAACATCAGTACATGAAGATATACAGGAGTTTATAGTCTAAAGAGTATGTGAGGGGCCGGAGCGATAGCCCAGCGGTAGGGCGTTTGCCTTGCACGCGGCCGGCTTAGCGGCCCGGGTTCGATCCCCGGCATCCCATATGGTCCCCCGAGCACCGCCAGGAGTGATTCCTGGAGTGCAGAGCCAGGAGGAACCCCTGAGCATCGCCGGGTGTGACCCAAAAGCAAAAAAAAAAAAAAAAAAGAGTATGTGAGACGTCTTTTTGTGGTGGTCTTGGGGACTGCAGCTAATAGTACCAGGCTGAGCGGGTCCAGAGGCTGGAGGGACTACTCCCAGTCTATAAGGAGGGTGGTAGCTCAAGGCATCTGGCTGGTTGTAAAAGGAGACCAGGTGCTGTGTGCAGCATAAGAAATCTTTCCCTCCGATTCCCTGAGACCATAATCAGGACAGACAAAAACTCTTCTCAGTACTGAAGTACAGTCTATTGAATAAGATGATGATAATTTAGCTGCACTTATGAAAGTAATTAGTTTGGACATTGATTAAAATTTAACAACACATTTAGTTGCAGGGTATTCATGAGATGCCAGCGATTTATTATACATTTATTTCCCCTTTTCTTGTGGACAATAATGTCAAATAGGCTATGCTGCCAGTTAATATCTTAGATAAACTTGACTGTTAACGTAACTGTTACAACAACATGGATTGTATAGAAAAAACCTTGGATGTGACCAATTAAATTTAAGGAAACAAACAAAAAAGATACAGCAGGTGCCAAGTTCCAGTATTGAAATCTACCGCTCTAGGAATAATAATAGCAGGATGTTAGGAGTTTCTAAGGAGCAATCTGAGAGTCCTGTATTTATTTTTAATCTTTATAACAGTCCTATTGTGTGCGTATTATTATTATCTCCAATCCATAAATTGAGGAAACCAAAAACACGGGGACTTTTAAACAATCTGCCCTAGGAATTGGCAGAGTTGAGATGAAAATGCAAGTGTCGTGGGTCCAGTCTCTCCTTTCCCACCCGGATGGATGCTCCTCGCAGCCTCTGTGGCCTCCGTATCTGCCACTGCCAGCTCTTCTTTTGTTCTATTTTATGGTGGTGTACGGAACCACACCTGGCAGTGCTCAGGGGTTACTCCTGACTATGCACTCAAGAGTTACTCTTAGTGGTGCGTAGGGGACCATGTGGTATACCGGATTTGAACCCAGGTCAGCATTGTGCAAGGCAAGAGCCCTGACTGCTGTACTATTGCTCTGGCCACCTCAGCTTTTGTTTCTTAAGCAAACAGAACACTTGCTGTGCTCAGGGGTCACACCAGATTGTGCTCTGAGGACCACATGTAAGTGTTGGGGATTCACCTGGAGTCAGCTGCATGCAAGGCAATCTTACCCCATTCCCAGCCCTCTAGTTCTCTGATGTTTGTTTGTTTGTTTTTTGGAAGCTAAGCTAGCGTTGCTCTAGGGGTAGCTCCTGACAGAGCTCTAGGACACAGGCCTGGAATGAAACCTGTACATCTGCATGTCTCTCCAGCTCTTTGAGTCTCTCCCCACCCATACTACTGCTACTCTGATCCACTGCATACAGCAGCAACTCGACAGCAGTGACCCCAGGCTATGCACCTGTCACTGGAGAACTGAATGGAAATGATTCAGTTCCACATGAGCAACTAGAGCACTAGAAGGGTTCCAAGGAGTTGTGGCCTATGGAGATCATGAACTCTGACCATTCAGTCCCATCCTCGGGCTTTAGTTGACCTCTTTGACAGTGGGATCAGCAGCCCACTGTAGTGACAGGGCAGGTTTGCTAGGTAAAAACACAGGCTGCTCCATTAACGCTGAATTCCAGATAGTCAACAAAGAATTGTTGTTTATTTTGGGGACATACCCAGTGGTGCTCAGGCTTACTCCTAGTTCTGTGCTCATGGATCTCTCTTGGTAGGACGTGGTGGATCATATGTGGCGCCAGGTATTGAAACCAGTCAGCTGCGTGCAGGATAAGTGCCTTTCCCACTCTATTATCTCTCTGACCCCTAAGTAGAAAAGAGCTTTTAACATGCGTTCCAAATATTGCACCACACTGACTTAGAGAGAAAGAGTCTGTTATTTTTATCAAAGGTTCGACATTAGTGGGTGTTTTGTTGTTTGCTGTGGTTGACAGCCTGTTACCCAACTTGACCATTTGTATTCACAAAGACACCATCTTTTGCATGACTCGCCATGTTCACTAGCACTCTGGGATCACAGGCATCATAAAGAAATCACTGAAGATTTTGTCTCAGCCCCAACTTTTTGGAAACACAGAGCAAAATCTGAGTGGGCAAGGGTTTTGCCATAATGCTCTCCCAGCCTTCCTGCAAGAGAAGCAATGATAATGTCATGGAAGTCAAACGGTATATATGGAAATGAGGCCCAAGAAGGTCCATCCACTTGCTGGGGCACACACTCAGTGGTTCGGCTCTATCAGCCTCTTATCAGAGGAGAGTTCTCTGGACTATTTTGACACTCAGACATTATTGGAATGAGCATTAATTGGTTGAGATAATCATTGATTCATGTAATAATGACCTCCCTTTGTTGGAAGCAGCTCTCTCAGCCGAGTCACAGGGATGTGGTGCCATATGCACTGAGAGACCCAGTCTCTAAGCAGCAGTAACAGCAAGATGCCCAATTCCTCCTGCTCTATCCCAGTTAGAACAACCAAAGAAAAAATGTGACATTTCCAAAGTCATCTCTTCCAAATACAACCACTAGCATATATTCAGTTTTCTTTTGCCACCTCTGGAGGTGCTGAGGCACTAGCCCCGCCTCCAGAGGAATAAGTGGTCAACCCAGGCATCTTGTGTGCAAAGCACAGACCATTGCACTCTCTCCAGTCCTATTCTTACTTCTGTGGATAACTAAACAGACTCACTCTAAAGCAATGACCAATTATAAAACTATGAGTTCAGAAAACCTTGAGATTCTACTTGACTTTAGCCCATGTCAGAAATTCTGTTCCAGGGGCCGGAGTGATAGCCCAGCGGTAGGGCGTTTGCCTTGCACGGCGGCCTGTGCCAGCCTGGGTTCGATTCCCGGCATCCCATATGGTCCCCCCGAGCACCGCCAGGAGTGATTCTTGAGTGCAGAGCCAGGAGTAACCCCTGAGCATCGCCGGGTGTGACCCAAAAAAGCAAAAAAAAAAAAAAAAAAAGAAAGAAAAAAAAAGAAATTCTGTTCCCTTTCCTGATGCTGCCTTCCCACATAGATTCAAGTCCTAAAAAATTAAAAAAATGTAGAAAAAATCCACGGTGAAAAAATAGCAAACAGTAGAGAAAGCCCCTGCCAACATCTTGCACCCAGTGGCTTTATACAGGATTGAAACCTTCTTGTAGGTTTTCAAAATCCAAGCCTAACCTTGGCAGCAAACGCAAAATCTGGTATTCCTTTGTTTTGTAAACCCCATTAAACATAACCTGTTTTATTTCCCTTAGTCTACTGGAATTTCATTATGAAGGAGGGGATCAACAAGGAACCACCTTGTAAGAAGTGAAAAAATCCCTCCATGCGGCCTTGCCGGATTCTCTCCGAGACCCAGCCAGCGCTCCTGCTTCTCTCAGTGAGCCTCTTCCTTGTGGCAGCCCAGAGAGTGGACGGATCAGATGGCTGGCTCTGGTTCCCGATGGCTGCCTGCCCGCTCCCTGGGCTTTCCAAGGCCCCACCTCCCACCTGGTCCATGATCTCTGACCTTGGCCCTGTGGCCAACATGAGAATGGGAGGAGGGGGTGGGAGGAGAAGAGGTATCAAGCTGCCTGGGCCCAGGCCACAAATGAAAGAGTTGGTTTGTTTCCATTCCTCATGGCTCACTTGTGCAGTCTTGGGAGCTGCAGAACTGGTATTTCTCCAGATCCTGCCTGCTCATGTGGCTCTGTAGACAAGCGGATATACAGTCGAACATGTGTATGTGTGTTGCATGGGAGGCGGGCAACCTGGCTTCCGTCTCAGCTCTGCCACCGACTAGTTCCGGAACAGCGGTCAGACCTCTTCCCTCTCAGGACCCTCCGTTTTCTTATGTACTGATCGAGATGGACGGTTCCCTAGAGGTGTGTGGCAAGGGCCAGAAGAGTGTTTCAAGTCTGGGGCTACTTGGAAGAACCCAACTGACCCCTATAATCCTCTTCACCACCACCTCCAGAACTAACCCAAAGAGTTCCATTGCTTTCTGTCTTATATTTTTATATTTTCACATAAGATTTTCTTTGGTGGTGGTGGGAGCACGGAATGTTTTCTGTTCGGGTAAAAATCCAATGAAGTGATCTTACAAATGTATCAAAATAAAAGCTTATAACTCCCCAACAAAAGTTCTGACTTGACACTTGGCGTTTTAAAGATTGCCGTTCTGCTTGGGAGGGTGAAAATCACGAGCTATGTGACACACGTTTCTGATACTGAAGATGCTCTTTGGCGGTCGTCCCCAGGGACATATAAACTTTCCAGAGCCCAAGCCCCCTCCTTTGTTACACCTTATAAAATCTCTAAAGGTTTACATGTGAATTATTTAGCCACTGGTGCTAACTGGAACATAGTCATATAATAAACTGCCTTGGAAACATTTTTGCGTAACACAAGGTTCTTTCAAATTAAGCGTATTTTTCTTCTTTCATATCAGTAGTTATTTGTGAACTGGGCCTAGACAGAAACGAAGGCCACTGGATCGGTGAATTATTCATGTAATCTACATTTCCTGGCTGCTGTGGATAACTGACAGGTGTCATGTCATCTTTCACAAATGTCCCACAATTAGGGAGTATATATCAGGGGTTGCCTTTGCTGAAATGCTCCTTTTCCAAGTCAGTTTTATATTTTATTTACAGCTTGGTGGCATTTGTTCAAACTTGGCTGCCTACTTCTCTCACTTTCAATTCCAAGCCTTTTTGCTCCACTTAATATAACCAGGAACATTTAAATAATAAGGCTCCCTCTCAGTTTGCTAAAGGCAGTCTCTCACTGCTGCCGTGTTTTATTCATTCAGCCATTATGGTAGTCAATTTCTTGATTTAAGAAAGCTAGGATGAAATGCAACTGTTAGAGAACCATGATATAAATCTGTTTTTATGACCTCTTTTGTTCACAGGGAAAGAACTAAAAGCAAATCTTCCCAGGTTCTGACACAAGTTGTAAACCGAGGAGAGAGTTAGCTAGTTAAAGAATATGACTTAATAGGAGCAATGGAACATTTTAAATCTCCTCCAGATTTGCTAGCTTTGTAGCAGTAGGAATAAAAGCCAAAATGAATTTTTCCAGGTAAAGAAATAGACCTGGAATGGGTAACTTTGAAGACTAATAAAGGAACGTGGGCACATACATACAAAACATAGTGAAATGAAATTTCATGTTAAAATTGTCCAGTCTTAGCCTTCCACCTTAGTTAATAGAAATTGAGGTAGAAGCATGCAAATGTTTGTCTGTCGTCCCTAGCCCAGCTTTACAACCTTTTCATCCGGCGACACTGGCACTAGAGCAAGCCTGATTCTCAGGGAAAGCTAAAAAGCTGGGTTTGCTGCTTCGTATTCTTGCCCTTTGAGGTGCTGTATTGCCAGACTCACTGGGACCTTCCCAGCAACAACTTGCCTCTTTTGCTACCAGCACTTCTTTGCTGTTTCCTAGAAGAACTGCCCTTCCTCATTCTCAGCTGCATCATTTGTGTGAAGTTATCTCATGCCTCTCCTTGTTGCGAAATGTGTTGGCTAGGCCTCTCATTCTCCCAATATCCAAGTGACTCACATTGGACCCAAGAGAGACGCTGACTATCGGCTTAGCATAGATGATGTGGAGGGATTTCTGTCCCCCTAAGTAGAGATGTATAGTACAGGAGGGCCACTGCTAATATAGATACCTTGCTGCCCATGTGGAAGGCGTGGGCTTTACACTGAGTTGGTGGAGGAAATTGTATCATGTGACATCTCAAGCAGATCCCACAGCACAGACATACATATCACACAAGTGAGCAAACAGAATAAGCTGGGATAAGTCGACACATTTATCTTCTGAACTAGGGCAACTTTGAGAATGAAATGGAAAGACAACGCAGATGGGATGCAGACAGGGGTCATTTCCAGGCTAGCAAGATATCTGGGCATCCCATGCTATGACCGTAGGGCTGGGCTGTTAGATTGAATCTGGCCTCTGGATTTATCTCCCTGAGTTAAGCTGCAACTTTCTTGTGTTGTTTTAGTCCTGGTGAGAAATGAGTTCACTTCAATGTGGAAGCCCATTTGAAAGTGGAATATGAGTGGAAAAGAAACTCCCCGCTATCGTCAAGCACCCCAATTAGCTCCTGAAAAACCCCCTGTTAAGTTTGGGTCGGGCTCCACACATAGTGAGCAGACTTTCTTGCTGCAACCTTTCAAAGGGTTGGTGAGGGAGAAAGAAAAGGTGAAGGACAGCAAGATTTGGTTCTCTAACTTGTATTTAATAGTTTTTTTTTTGTTTTGGGGGGGTCACACCTGGCAATGCTCAGGGGTTACTCCTGGCTCTGCACTCAGGAATTACTCCTGGCAGTGCTCAGGGGACCATATGGGATGCCGGGGATCGAACTCGGGCTGGCATGGGCTGGCCGCGTGAAAGGCAAAAACACCCTACCCACTGAACTATCGCTCTGGCCCTGTATTTAATAGTTTTTACTGGCACAACAATGCTGCTTCCTAAACATGTTTTCTGAAATATGGTCCTAGGCAATGTCTATTTTTTTGGGGGAAGGGTAGGGCACTTTGAAGCAGTGTTGGGGTTGGGGGGGAAAGGTCCACTCCACGTGACACGATGCTGATTGCTGACTCAACACTCAGACAGTGCTCCGTGGGCATAGCGGATCTCAGGGGACCTCCAAGAGTGCACCTGGTGGTTCCTGTGGGTGTTGTGTTCTCCAGAGCCAAGTGCAGCGCTCCACTCCCCAGCCTCTATCCCTTAGAGGCACCTCTTGGGCCCCCTATATCATATGCTAAATCTGTAGCTGACTTCCTTAATTATATGCCTTAATTTGAATAAAGCCAAATTTTATGTTTAATGTTTTACTTCAAATAATTTTTAATGGCTTGTGAAACAGTTACAATTTGCAGAGAACATCAAGTTGTTCCATTTACACCAATATTTGCATGAACTTGATATCCGAGGTTTGAAGAAGCGAAAATAATTACCCAGGCTCTCACGGCTGGCATGGCAGTGGTGGCCAGGAAAAGCACCTCCCCAGCAGGTGCACACACACACACACACACACACACACACACATTGGTCGTTTGCCATGTTCTGTGGTGTAAAGGTCTTAGAAAGCCGGTTAGGAAGCTTGAAGCCTACATCGCTGAACGTGAACGTGGAGAGGGAAGAGGTCCCTGAGTTCTCCCAACCTGCCACCAGCAACCTCCCAGTGGGACAGAACTGAAGCCCAGACTTCTGCCTGTTTCTTCATTTGATGCTGGGTTTCTAAGCTGGGTGTTCGGTGTAAGGCTTCAGCTCTGAAGTGTGCTCTCTTCACCAGGATCAGGAGAGCATAAGCTTCTAAAGGAGATTTCTTCAGAGCTGCAGAGATAGTGCAGAGGTGAAGTTGTTTGTTTTGCACAAAGTTTACCCAAGTTCTATCCTCCAGAGCCCTTTATGATCCCCTGAGCATGGCCAAGATTGATCCTGAACACAAAGCCAGGAAAAAGTCCTGATCACTACTGTGTAGCCCCCAAACTTCATTGCCCTACACACACATACACACACACACACACACACACACACACACACACACACACACACACACACACTGAAAACAAGAGATTGCTTCAGCTCAGAGCTCCAACGGTCACCCTGGGCCCTCCATTGCACCTGGAGGCTACCTTCCCTGATGCCCACATTTGCAGAAACTGCCTCTGGGCTGAGCATGTGCTCTGCTCCCTCCCGCCTGTGTCTACTTCCTTGTCTCCTGTCCCCTTGCTCTGCTGTTACTCACCAAGCAGCTGGATTAGGTGACACACTCAGGACCTCTCTTCGGTCTCCAGAGCTACCATGAGCAACTAAGGCGGTGATCCAAGAAGGTTCTATCTCCGCAAACCACAAAAAGCAGAACCTGAAGCCTTTGAGTAATTATTCCCTCTCTTAGTCCTGAATATTGGCTAAGTGGTGACAACTGTCTACTCGGGTCTCTCACTATTGACATTAAACGGAATTCAACACAGTGAAGGGATGGGTTAAGACGTTTGCTTCCTCATGTGAAGATATTGACTGGATCGAGTGGTTGAAGCTTTGAGTCAGCAGAGAGCTGGGAGAAAGGTGGTCACGTGAAAGTCCTGCTGTTAGCAACCAAATTCCTAGTCCTGAGACTGGGGTGAAATTAGCGTAGCTGTATGGGCCTCCCTTCCAAACTCAGACTTACAGTTTGTAAGCAAACGCCATAAAATGACCCCGGGGTGTGGGTGGGTCGATAGAGAGAGAAAAATAAAGCATGCCTTTTAGTAAAATTTCAGCAGAGATATTTATAGAGCACTTTAATAGGTAACTGCTCCTTGCTCCTGTGATTTAGGAAGAACCCAATGCCACCACTGCACAGGCAATGGCTAACTCCTATCCTGGCAACTCTTGGAAAGACAATTTTAAAACTCATTTGCATATGATTCTTTCGGGTAGGATTTTGTATTTTATACTGATGCTTGAATAAAAGGTATTGCAGAGTGTCTGAGCAATCCCATAGAACAACAGAATGAAACATATTTGTGAAGAATGGAGAAGCTGCTCTCCCCCCAGGTTATTTCCCTCCCATAAGAACAATTCCGGGTCGGAGGCGATAGCCCAGCGGGTAGGGCATTTGCCTTGCATGCGGCTGGCCCATGCCGGCCCGGTTCGATCCCCGGCACCCCATATGGTCCCCCAAGCACCGCCAGGAGTAATTCCTGAGTGCAGAGCCAGGACTAACCCCTGAGCATGGCGGGTGTGACCCAAAAAAGCAAAAAAAAAAATTCCTCAGGGAATAAAGGGTCTTTCTTCCAGGGTGATTCAAAGATTTGTTCTTGCACAGGTGATGTGGACGCACCTCCACTGGCTTTCCATCTGCAATGACAGAGAGCGTGTGGAAACATGGAGGTTTTCACCACACATATACATCTTTTGAATTGCTTGTTTTAGAGATTTGGAAGACAGTAAAGGGAGTAAGGAGTTTGCCTCACATGTGGCTGAGCCTGGTTTGATCCCCAATCCCACATATGGACCCTGGATCTCTAGGGGTTACAGTCCAGTGTATGACCATCTCACAACTATCACCAAACCGCATGTTTCCATATTAATGCTCAGATCAGAAGGGAGGAACATAGAGTCATAGTAAAGGCCATGGTTCCTGATTCATTTCAAACCTTGAGGAGTTGACCTTATAATCAGCAGGAAGTAGTGCATTTATAATAGAGTGAAGGTAGAAAGGGTAGTTAGTAGGGGGGACAGAAGGTGGGCTTGGGAGCTGTGTGAAAAAGGAAGATGCTGCTAGGTAGAGAGCATTATGAGCACGAGTAAGGTGTGCGTGGCGAAGGATATCCATGCAGACATAAAAATTCCTAAGAAATTTTCTAAGCAGCTAGGTTTCTACCTAGTAATAAACTAAAATGTTTTCAAATTGTCTGCCATGAAGGCAGGCTGGAGGAGAGGGAGGGAATCTGGGGACATTGGTAGTCCCCAGAAATGTGCACTGGCGGAGGGATGGGTGCTGGAACACTGTATGACTGAAACCCAATCATGAACATCTATGTAATTGTATAACTCACTGTGGTATAATAAAATAAAATTTTAAAAAGTTTCCAAACAAGTTTTTCAGTAAAGGAGGTAAAAACTCTTCCTAACTTGGCTGACCTTGCCATAAAAGAGATCATCTAGTATAATAAATAGAGATAAAAAAATATAATCATGTACATCATTAGCCATGCCAAAATGGAGCCTAGCAATCCAAAGATTAAAAATATAATAGTAAATAAGTTTTCAAAAGAGAACTATGCAAATATTTAAACTATGCATTTGTGAATCTTGGCATTTATAGACAAGGAGTATCATTAAATGGAAGTTGTAGAAAAACTTAGGGGGAAAAAGATAAACTACCATTAACTGGTAATCATAGTCCTGTCTCAGAGCAGGACTCAGAATTATACCTTTTGGAATCTCCAGCATTCACACATTTTCAGTCTGAAAAATCCTTTTGATTCTCATTCTATGACTCAATTAGATTATACACAACTGACTTGATTTGCTGTCTACGGTATCATTAAAATGACCCCCCAAAGAAACTTGACACAAAGAAAGTCACAGATCATTTAAAGTTACAGATTTTGGCAGCAATTCTAGGCCCAAAGAATACAAAGCTCATGAAAACCAGGAGAATTACATATTTCTAGGGCTTTATATGTCTGCATGTTTCTAAAATAACCTGGCAGTTCTGGTAAGTGAAGGAAAAACTGGCTGATACCGTCATGACCTGAGACAATCTGTTGTTGCAGAATCTTCCTGGACCTTTAATTCCATTGAGGAAATCAGTCTTCTCTTGGAGAATGTGGGCTGACTGGCAGTTTTGGACCTCTCTATAGGACTGTAGCAGTTTGACTATGTCTCAGGTTTTAAGAGTTCTGCTTTCTGAGGCTGATATGTGCCTACTGTTCCTCTCTCTGACTAACAGCTTGGGATTGCATTAAGAGGAGCTCAGAGGCATGTCTCAGGAAAAGGCAAACTAAAAGTCAGATTCTACCCAGAGCAAGTTAGAAAAATACTTCAGGCTCTACAATATCAGACACTTGGGCCTCATGGCGGAGTTCTACTATTTGGACGTAGTTAAGCAAGTCATGACAGGAAATATTTAGAAACAATTTCCTCCATAAATATTTAGACTTTTATGAAAATATTTATTTGAAAACAAGTAAACGGGAATAATTAGACTTTTCTGCTTGGTTTCTATTAAATTTCTGCTCATACAACCAAAGTGTACAGGGGTTAAACCACTTGCATTACATGAAGTAACCCCCATTCAATTCCTGGCACCTTGTACTCCAAGGTGTATATGATACAAGATGCTTGAATTCCAAGCACCTCCAGAAGTGGTCCAGGAGCACAGAGCCAGGAGTAAGCCCTGAGCACAGCAGGGCCTCTATACTTCACTCTAAATAAGTAAGTATATGTCTGGTCCCACATATCTATAAAACAATAATCTGAAAATATTACTAGAAAATGGAAAAGAGGGGTTGGAGTGATAGTACAGTGGGTAGGGTAGGGAGTTTGCCTTGCACGCAGTTGACCCGGGTTCGATCCCTGCCATCCCCTATGGTCCCCGAACACCACCAGGAGTAATTCCTGAGTGCAGAGCCAGGAGTAACCCCTGAGTGTTGCCAGGTGTGACCCAAAAAGCAAAAAAAAAAAAAAAGAAAAGAAAGAAAATGGAAAAGTTCAACAGGTATCAAGGAAATATTTTTTAGCAGAGCAAACAGTAGGAAAATAAAATGCTTTGATACACACTGGAATAGTGGGTTGCAACATAAAAGACCTGAAAGATTTCTGTGGTAAAAGGGAGGTTGACCAGGAGAATCTGTGTGGGCAGGACGTGGAGGCAAAGTCTCAGGAGGAGCGGCAGCTGGGCCCAGCTGTTAATCTGTCCACTCTCTCTGGTGGGCTGCCTGGAATGTTCTCCAGCTTTCTCCTGACCGGTTTCTAGGCTTCTTCGTAGTTGCTCCCTCATAAGCACCCTCCACGGCGTGCGTAGGCCTCTAAGCCCCTTTCCTTCAAGGTGGGGGTCAGCTCTCTCCGACTCACTAGCACAGTGCATTCTTGGGATTTTGAATCTGCTGGATCCACACCACCTGCTGGTGCCAGGTTCCATTAGAGGTCATCTGGTCAATGCGATGGTTACCTCAGGTCAGATGTCCACCATCGGTCCAGTTTCATTGAGTAAATGCATGACTACGGTATTTTTCATCAGAAAGGATGGAGCCTGGGCAGGTTCTCACTGCTGCCTTGGTGAGAATGTGGTACTAGTTCACACCATTGGACAGCATGTTCACACCATTGGAAACAGCTTGAGGGCATGTTTTGTTTTATTTATCCAATCATTTTTCACTGTGATCAATTATTATCAAAAAAGATTTGAAATGACTGACATATTATAAATATGAAAATCAAATACTTCAGAAATATAGCAAAGGCTTACTTTCCTCTACTACGAAATAAAAGGGCAGGGCTGACTTTATCGCCACATAGCATGTAACACTTAGCATTGGAAAACTATTAAAGGTGGGCGTTGAATTTGTCACTAAATCCAAGAACTGCCCAACTTTATAGCAATTGGCTCCATACAGGGGGAAAATTTCTGGCAGGAAATGTCATTTATGTTTGAATGGCTTAACAAGCCTGTGGAAACCTGCCCCTCTAGACACAATGAACTTTCCTTTTCACTGTTGTTTTTGTGGGGACAACCTTGATGGGAAGAGAGACCATAGATGATGTCTCAAGACTTTTCTGGTCTTGATTTCATAAGAATGGTTGAGATTTCTTCACACAGCAAGAAATCAAATTATCAAGAATTCTAGGTTTTATATGCTTAAAACAGCCTCCAACACAATTTAATTGCATTGAAGTTAGAGATATAGTTTGAAAGCTGAAAGAGGCAGATCATATATTTCTCATTACTTTTTTTTTTTCTTTTTTTGGGTCACACCGGTAATGCTCAGGGGTTTCTCCTGTCTTTGCACTCAGGAATTACTCCTGGTGGTGCTTTGGGGACTATATGGGGATGCCGGGGTTGAACCCCGGCCGGCATGGGCCGCGCAAGGCAAACGCCCTACCTGCTGGGCTATCGCCCGGCCCCTCTCATTACTTTTTTATAGTACATTATAAGAAGTATAAAAGTTGGGGCTTTTTTTTTTAACTCTTCAGGTTTTTTCTTAGAGCATTTCTAAACTCCGATTTGCTGAGGATTTTTTTATTTACTCTTATTATTATTTTTAAATCACAGAACAAAAAATAAATAGCAGAAAGTTCTAGAAAGTTTGAATCTGTGTCAGTTGATGAATGTTCACCTGGAGTCTCAGACCTGTCAGGCTCTAAGACATCCCGGTGGGAACCTCTGAAAGCAGAGTGAGATGCGCCTTCTCAGACAGAAATCTATTTCATTCCATTTGAAAAGAAAACTGTTATTCAGTATTCTCTGAGAGGCCACCATGCTGTCAGGGCCTGATGAAACATATGTATGAGATAACATTTGAAAAGAGGAGAGAGGTTTTTGTAGAAGCTGGGACCACTGATATTTCGTTTGATGGCATGAGGAAAAGGGGCATAAGAGGTTCTCGGTGTTTTAACTTTTACTAAGTGAGAAAAAAGGCTTCATTGCCAAGATGATGATCCTGGAAAACCATTTACAATATTCAATTAACAATAATTAAGGCACTCAGTGGGAAGCTCCTCGCTGACTTGCTAAATAGCCAAAATTGGTACGTGGCATTCCTAGTGGATTTGAGAAAAGATAATAAGTACCCCAAATGTAAAGACAGACTAAATGAAACCAATTATGAACAAATTATATTACGCAAATAGAAACAGAAGTTGAATCAGGAATATTTAAGTTTTTGACAAAAAAGTATTAAAAAGAGATGTAATAACACTTTAGCCATTAATTGATCATCTAATCTAGTTTAGTTCTGGGAAGGGAAGCTGCTTTATAAACTTCCAAGTTTTACATATGTTGATAAGGGAGTACAGTCTATTATAACCTTCACATATTTTTAGAAGCTAGTAAGGGCTAATTTTCTGTTAATATAGTTAATAATGAGCCATAATTGATTCTATTACCAATAGTCTTATAAAGCAGTTAGCAAGTCATTTAGTTCATCTTTTCACAATAACATAGCCGCAAAAAACTGCAAATTTGATTTACTATAACCAACTTTAGTGATTTTAAACTATTCTCCACCAGCTAATTTTAACATTAGGATATACTCTTTTTTCACTTTCTTGTAGTATTTTCCCATGTATTCTCTTACTAATTTTTACTTCCTAAATTCCACAGTGGCTTACCCTCTTCTATGTATTTGAAAATGTACAATCAACCCCAGATTTACAATAGTCTTACAATATCCTGTAAAGGTACAATCCAAGGGTTGCCTACATGTACTTATAATGCAATAATGTTTTTTTCTTTTGGGTCACACCCGGCAATGCTCAGGGGTTTCTCTTGGCTCTGCACTCAGAAATTACTCCTGGCGGTGCTCGGGGACCATATGGGATGCCGGGATTGAACCTGGGCCTGCATGGGCGGCCACGTGCAAGGCAAACGCCCTACCCGCTGGGCTATCGCTCCGGCCCCTATAATGCAATAAATTTAAAGCATGATGATAAGATAGTTTAGTCAATCCAACCTCTCTCACTCTATATTCATATTTTAAATTCACTAATAATTCCTTCACCTTTTTTCAATTGTACTCTTTTTCCTCCAAATTTATTAGATAGATTTTTCTTTGTAACTCCTTTTGGTAACTCATTTACCATCCAATCCCTGATCATAAATATTAAATTAAAAATTGGAAAGCATATATCTTTTTTTTTGGGTCACACCAGGTGATGCTCAGGGGTTACTCCTGGCTCTGCACTCAGGAATTACTCCTGGCGGTGCTCGGGGCGACCATATGGGATGCCGAGGATCGAACCCGGCCCGCATGGGCCGGCCGCATGCAAGGCAAACACCCTACCCACTGGACTATCACTCCAGCCCTGAAAGCATATATCTTACATGCATGAGTTCCAGCCACAGACAGCCGCCAGGCTGCTTGCGACTGCGCGGTTCATCAATAAATGCTCGAGTCTTGAGGTGACTAGAAGATTATCCCACCCGCACGGCAGAGCCTGGCAAGCTATCCGTGTCGTATTTGATATGCCAAATACCAGTAACAGATGGAATGGTTTGAGGCTCTTTATGTTCCTGGAGTGGGAAGAGGCCCTTGGGCTATCTTGCATGTGACAGGACATATTTAGACGTTACTGGTGCCCGCTCGAGTAATCGATGATTTACAGGAAGTCAAGTGATCAAGTGATCAAGTGAATAATTAAGCCCCAAAACCTAACCCAGGCTGATCTCTGGCAAGGGAAAACAACTAATACGTTGATCATTAATTATGTCAGTGTTGGCAAAAGTTTCTTGCACATTTTTTGGTGAATTCCTCTGTATGTCCAGACCTCTGTCAGTTCCACTGAAGTTTTACTTTTAAAAATTATTTAAGCATGTTGGAACAGAACCCTCATATTTATTTTTAGAAAGCTAAGCTCAATTTTTATATCAAAAAACTAAGAGGAAATCAGAACTTATGGCTATTCTGCAGATGAAGACAAATATTTGTGTGTATGCACAGGACATGTGTATACAAGTAAGTTATTGTTTTGGTGGCATTGAGGATTGAACTCAGAGCCTCATATAAGCAAGGCAGATGTCCTGCCACTGAGCTACAACCTCCACTTTGACAAACATGTTTTCAAAGAATAGATAATATTTTTATGTGCTCTGCTTTATTCTCCTATGGTTGTAAATATCTTTTGTATTAAAACAAAAATTTCAATTTTACCAATTTAATGCTTGAAAAATAGCATCACTGTAATTCACCAATTCCATGAATCCTCTGTTGTTTAGCATTTTAATTATTCTGGCTTACTTATATGTCTTTCCATACTTATCTGATTGATTCTTTGAGATGTATTTCTGCAGGTCATATGCTTAAGCCTTTAGAATGTGTATTGACAATTTGTCTTCCAGAAAGGTGGTATAATTTTGCGTTGCCATCTGCAGGGATGAAAGTGTCAAATATCTCGCAGTCAGGAGAAGCCTGGTTTTTCTCTATCTGATAGAGAAAAGGGATCATCTCTTACAGTTCATTTGTATCTTTGGTTGCTAGCAAACTTTTTGTATGAAAACGCTTTTTGTAAGTAGTTATTTCTTCTGTGAATTCACTGATTATATTCTTTGCTCCTCTTCTATAGTAATAATATTGCCTCTATTAGATATATCTGTAGTCTTACAAATATTTTACTCAATCTCTGTCTTTAAAATTTGTTCACATTATTTTTTGGCTGTATCTGCTTGTTTGTTTAAAACAACAAATTTCACACAAGGACAACGGCAGAGGGCTTGTGCGGTTTGGTGGCGGTGGTGGGCTGCCACCATTTTTGGTTTGGTTCAAAACCAAACATGTGAACACTGTCATGACTGTGTTACTTAAGGTAGAGTCATAAAAAATAAAATATGCAAATAAATACAATTAATGTTGTAATTATTTGATTGTTTTTGGCCACACCTGAGGTGCAGAAGAGTTACACTCAGCTCTGTGCTCAGGAGAGACCCTGGCACTGCTTAGGGGACCGGAAGTGGTAGACGGGATTTGAGCAAGACGGAGGCTACTACAGCTGCTGCTTGCAAACCCAGTTCCTTATTTACCTTCTGTACAGTCTCTGGAGCCCCTAAAAAGAATTTTTTTTTTTTTTGGCTCTTAGGCCAAACCTGGCTGTGCTCTCAGAGCTAACTCCTGGCTCTGCACTCAGAGATCACACCTGGAATATTTGGGAAACCATACATGAATTGAACCTGGATTATCTTTGTGGAAGGCAAATGCCTTACACACTGTATTATTTCTCATGCCCTGAACTTAGGTTTTCTTTGAGAGGTCACACCAGCGATGCTCAGGGGTTACTCCTGGCTCTTCACTCAAGAATTACTCATGGCTGTGCTTGGGGTCTGTATGGGATGCCGGGGATCAAACTCGGATTCGGCCACATGCAAGGCAAGCGTCCTATCTGCTGGACTATCACTCCAGCCCCTGAATTTAGTTTTTAATAAATTATAATAACAACACACACACACACACTTTAGGCAACTGGTAGGGATTTTGTCAAAAAATTTTAGAACAGATTTTTAAGTGCACATAATGTTCAGTTTAAAGTCTGAAATCTAGGCACTGTCTTTGCAGTTCTTTCATTTATTGAGTGCCTTTATGGGAAACCGACTAAACTAGCCATTGTGGGGCTACTAGTACGTTTACCTCTGACCCTGATCTTCATTCTCTGCAAAATAAACAACACCATGACGTGAAGCTGAACAGAAGTGGGTATAAGAGGATGGGCTAGCAGGAGCTTTGGAGTTCAGGGTTTGGAAAAAAATGATGTTAAGTGGAATTTGTAGCAAGATTTACAGTTGTTGGGGAGCCAGTTAGTTTGCTTCGGCAGCATGACTGGTTGAACTTGGGGAATTAGATGGATGCCCTCAGTGAGACCCTGTGTATGCTTATTCCTGTTCATTAAGGTGTTAGCAGTTGGGTGAGCATAAGGAGTCCTCTTCATCCTGGTCATCAAGATACTTTCTTCATGCCAATGAAAGCAACGGCCCAGTCTCACGTCCTTCACTAGGGAGAACATTTGCCGACCTCTAAGATTTCCATCAGAACCACAGTTTGCCAAGGTGTAAGCTGACCACATCCTTTAGAGGTGTGTGGCTTAGCCAGCTGGCAAGCCCTGGCAGCCTCTCCTTGGGCAATCAGCCAATCACCCAGCACTCCAAGCAAGATTCATTCCCATTGCAACACTTATTTTCTTTTATATTTGAAGTGTTAGCTGCATTCTGTTAATTGGGACCCTTGGAAAGTCTTTCAAGCACGTTGAAGTGCCTGTTCTCCCGTCAATTTTGGGTGAAAATTTGGAGTCCTGTCACCTCTATCTTCAGCACGAAATCTATAAGGACTGAAAATGATTTTATTTTTTTCCTTTACCTAACTCAGAGCAGCAGAAACGAGTCAGAGGAACTGTCAGTCATTTCTGAGAATGACAATCTTCACTGCTTGACAATCTTAAATATGAAATTCCAGCTACTTAATGATCTGTCTGCATAGAGCCCACCCCCCTAGATCCTATGATAAGCATTGAACAGCAGGTTGGGGCCCCTTGCTTAGGCATGATAATTTAGGGGAAATAGTTAGCTCATCAAAATTGGCCAGGCGCCCTGTTTTCATACTATCCAGACAGAAGTCACTGAACCACAACTTTGCTGCTTAGAAACGGGCACCGAGGGGGGAGGGAGTGGGGGAACTATGAATAGTTGGCTAGTTACCTTATTCAGGGAAGCACTTCACACTCACAGATGAACTGATACATATTAAACTAAGCCTGAAGATATGTCTGGAAGAGCAGTTGGAAAATGTTCAGTGAACTCTGCTCTTCCCCAGCCAGTGACCTTCAGTAAGACCCTAAACTCTGAAGAAGAAATTCTCCCAGGTGCAAGGCAAAGTCCCAACAAATGGCTACGAAATTCTCAGTTCTTTGAAGAGTTGATTGAAGAGTCATGTGAATCATTCCTATATTCATGGACGTCTTACTTATAAAATATTATTTAAAACTATAAACTCACAATGCATGGATCAGATATTATCTTTTACTCTTTGCTCATGCTTCAGCAGAACCAGACTCTATCTCATCTTAAGACATATGCTTGCTCAAAACGGATGAAGCAACAAAAGGCACACACACCATCCAGGTAAAATAATAGTGGATATACAAAAGGCTGAGGGGTTTGTATATCCTTCGCCAGTTCTCATTTCCCACCACCAATGTTCCCTATTCCCGCCCCTCCCTCAGCCTGCCTCTATAGCAGGCTCTTTATCTCTTCTCTTCTCTCTCTCTCTCTCTCTCTCTCTCTCTCTCTCTTTCTCTCTCTCTCTCTCCCCCTCTTCTCTTACACACTGTGGCTTGCAATACATACAAGAGGTTATCATGAGTATCCCTTTCCTATATTCAATGCTCAGTTCTAGGCTGCTATTATCATTTCCAATGATTATTAGCACACCGTTCCCTTGATTAGAAGCTTAAATGAATGACTACTTAAATGGATACTGAGATGTCCAAAGACAGATAAAATGGAGAAAATTCTAGGAAATAGAGAAAAGCATGAAATCTGAGAGAAAAAAAAAGACGACTTGGATATGATGTAAGGAATTCTTGAACCCAAACACCAAGACAACAAGTCGAATTTGTTTATAATGCAGATAACGATCCTAATTTATCTTTCCACAAATATTTATTGAGCACTCACTTTAAATGGCACACCATGCTTGGGGTACGGGTCACTCCAAGAAGCCTCCAGCAATTCAAACATAGCTTTAATCCATGTATTTCAAATACTATAAGAAATGGTGCCTGTTTTGCATAATATATGGAAGACAGAAGAGGACAAAGAACTGAATTAAAAATCACCTACCTTATTTAAGCTTAGATTCGTTGACATTAATGTCTCATCTAGCCACAGAATCAACGACACAAATTTGGATGAATACAGAAGCAATCACTGATTAGCTGAAAGCAACGTTTAAATCGATCTTTCCAGTGAAAAAGCATTAGAAAAAGCAATCTAAAGAACACCTGTTTGGATGCACTAGAATCAACAATTAGGTTCTTCAGGGAATGAGGAGTTTGCAGCAGCTTTCCCGCCAGTGAAAGGCAGTCGAGCTTGGCGTTTTTATTACTGTAATCAAGAACAGTGAAGGGGACCAGTTTAATATTTACACCCACTTCTTAATCTTAAAGAAGGGGCAAATCTCTTAAAGCGCTCACTCGATTAGCACTGACTGAACTGGGGTGGGAAGACGGCAGGGCTTTATGCCGGACACTTTAGTTTTAGTCTGCACTCTAGACTTTAGAGGAGAAGGAATCCAGTCCCAACCACATGAAGGCACAGACTGTGTCTCTGGTTAGCCAGAGGTGGCCACAGCAAGCACATGGCCTCCGGTCTAGAGGAGCTGGTGCTGCAACCTCCAAGGGCTTCCATTTCTTCACTCTATTAAATGGGGATAGTGACACTGTTTCATAGAATTATGTAAGGATTTCATGGGCAAAGCACCCAAACTCCGAGGAGGAGTTCAGAGTTCTTTTCAGTCAATGGGTTCCTGTCCCTAGCTCTCTTCTAGAGTCGTGAGTTCTAGAGTTGTGAGATCAGGATAATACCTGATCCACGCCAAGCAAGCCCCTTCCGGCCTTTCACCCTCACTTACCTCATTCAGACAAGAGTAGAGTTGGACTAAGGAACATCCTTAGCTCCTCACGGAACATCCCACTCTGCTCCTCTTTGCTCCTCTCCAATTCCTCCTAAGTTGATCTGTGAATCTCCCCTGCAGGCAGGAGGGAGAACTTTCTCCTCTGTATTAGTTCAGAGAAATGGTTTTTTAAGCTTACTCTGGGGTTCTCATGGTTTCCCTGGAAGGCGGAAAGAATGGAAAGACATTTCTTTCCCCTAGTCCTTTATTCCCAGTGCTCGAGTTCCTTATGTGCATCACACTTCAGTTTGAGGCAAAAATACTGGGATCAAGCTAACAGGCCTGGCAAGGAATCCCACTTGGATTTGGTTGGGTATAATTTTTTTCCCTCTGGAACTTCACACCTGACGTTGCTCTTGGGACCCAAAAATGTCTGTGCAAGGATAAATCATCTGTTCCAGCGCGCATAAGAAGGTCACACTCTCATGCCAACACAAGCATCACTTTTCTTAAGAAGAAGCAGTGAAATTGAATTGAAAATTAAAAGCTTTAATGAATCAAAGGCAGTTAAAGGTGGGCAAAGCACCCGAGGCTTGTGGTGTGAATTGGTGCCTAATGCCAACCCGCAGCAGCGTGGCCTTCACAACCGGCAAGGTACATAAACATTCGTCCTTCTCTGCTCTTCCTCCATTCCTTCCTCTTCTTCCCTCCCTCATTTCCAACAATATTAATTGAGCAGCTACTATGTTATATTCAGGAACTATGCTAGTTGTGGGTTTAGGATAAATGAAAGACACACAGGGCTTTACTGGGCTTCCACTTTATAGGGCTTCCACTGTAACGTGAGAGGTGTTCATCCAACAACCAGAAAAAGCCATGTTGGGTTACACCTTAGAGGAAGCCCATGAAGGGAGAAATAATGTGTTACCCAAGAGAGGACTGACCTAGTTAGGGAGGCCCAGAAGTTTCCCTGAGGAAGTGAGGAGACTCTGGCCTAGACGGGAAGCATGAGCTGGTATCCGGGCAGAGGAAGTCGCTTGTGTAAAAGCCTGAAGGGAGAGGAAGCTCTGCGAGTTTGAAGAACTGAAAGAAGGTCAGAGTCTAGGAGTCCTGAGAAGGAAGGGAAGAGGGCACAGGATGGGGCTGGAGAGGGATCGATGGCCCAACGGCAGCCCCGTCTGTCTGGAAGCATTCGGGCTTTCTCTAGAAGTCTCGGGAAGTGTCTGCAGAAGGTAAAGCATCTGAAAAATGTTTACTCGGTAAAAGGATTTGAATCAGGAAAGTAGGAAATGGTGAGTAGTGTTAGCCAACGTCTGTGGTGCATGCACCCAGGGCCCGAACTGCACTACACACTCCTCGCATTATCTTCTGTGTTCTCGCTCATGCTGGTGGGCCAGATGCTGCCAACCTTCCCTTTCCACAGGAGCAGAGATAGAGACAAAGAACTGGGCTGCCATTCGTTTGGCTACTTAGCGTGAATCTAGGCTGTGAGCTGGTACTGCTCGTTTCCAGAGCTCATGCTTACACCCCATACGTGACGCAGGAAATTGGGTTGGGTTTCCACAGGGGTACCAAGATAGGGCTTGAGGACACACCTTCGTGCTAGTAAATAGAAGAACTGACAAGACTCAAGCTAGTGGATGAGAAGGGACAGTCCAGGTTTTACATGGGGGAGAAGGAAGATGGCAGAAGAGCTGATGCAAACTCCTTTCTAGCTCTAGCTGTAAGGAAAAGAAAGCAGTGTTGATAACCTAGCAGGTTTTCTTGCCTTTTCCTCCTCTTACTAGCAGCCCATGAGATCTTGAATAACTACTTTGGTGCTGCTTTATTTACTCAGCCGGGTTCTTAATTCTTTTAGTTTCTAAAAGTTTTCCATTCTGCACTACCACAAATAGTCAAGATTGAGTGGTTTGATTACACACATGTGCACGCACAGACCCACTTCTCAGAAATAGTCTAGACAAGTCATTTCAAACACTTCATCTTCTGCCAACAATTGACATTCTTAATCTTTTTGTTTTACTTTATTTATTTGCATTCTTTATTCTGACACTGGTTATTCTTGTGCCTTAGAATGTATGTATTGCTTTATTTCAATAATTCACTTTATGTATATCTATGTAAAATTTCTTAAGTAATGCAGTTTACAGATGGCACTAAAATACGTTTAAAAACACAGCGATGGGCCATGGAGATAGCTCACAGTGTTGGGCACATTTTGTGCATATAGGAACCCGGGGTTTTATTCCAGACGCCACATATTTGCCCAGCACCACTGGGAGCATCCCCAAATACTCACCGGGAGTAGCTTCCAAGCGATTCCAGGTGTGGTCCTGAAACCAAAAGTTAAATTAAACTAAAAACACAGTTAGTACATTCTTGTCTCAATGTAATTTTTAGAACACTTGTTAAAGAACAATCTGATATAATTCTAGTTCAAACTGCTAGACTGAAAAGGTGGCTTAGTAGCGCCATTCTGTCTTTTTTCTCTGAATTTCTCTGTGTCTTGACAAGTTTTAAAAAAGAAAGATGAATGCATATAATATTGAAGAATTTCTTTAAGTTCTAAAACTTACCACCGAGGAACAGTTCTCACAAATAAAGTCAGAATTGTAACTCTAACCCTGTTATAACATCAATAGTCAAGTATCAATAGTAAAGTATCATTGGTACAACCTAATGATTAGAGTATCAATAGTCAAATATCAAGAGTAAAGTATCATTAGTACATCCTAATGATTCCACAAAAGGCAACATTTATGCTTCTTTGTTAAAATGTGTTGTGAAATGATGGTTGATCATAGATGTCTTGTCAATTCTGGCATTGATTATTTGGTATTTACTATGTGCCAGAGACTCCACAGGGCACACAGTGACGTCCTAGGAGGACATAAGCTCCATCTTGAATTTCAAACATATAGAGGAATCAACTAAAGAAAGAATTACACTGCAGTGTTTCTGGAGGAAGAAAATTAAGTCTAGAGCTAAAGGCTTACATAGAAGCTATCCAAGAGGGGGAAAATGGAGCGTGACCTTCATAGAAAGGCTTTAGCATTGTCAAGGACTCACCCATGAGCACAAGCGGAGTATTAAAACACTGTAGAATGTCAGTAGGGTTGGATCTTGGAATATAAATGGTTATTGGTGAATGGGATTGTACCTATGTTGAGGAATATTGCATTTATTGATCCCAAGGGGAATAGGAAGTTATTGGAAGAAGGCCATCAGGAATGTGGAACTGATTCTCGTTCCATCAGGGAGTGAGAACTGATTGAGAATTGATTGAGAATGGTTGTAATGACATAGAAAAATTGGCAGTCTGAATTGCAGCAGTAGCAGAGGAGGCCAAATCCAAGAGTAATGGAAGCCCAGCTAGAGAAACTCAAGGCAAGAGGAGATGACAAAGGGGCTTCCAGGTCCCTACGTCTCTGACTTAGCCACGTAGTTGGGTGACTGGATCAGAGAGAGAGAGAAAGAGAGAGAGAGAGAGAGAGAGAGAGAGAGCTCTTTGCAGGAGATAGGCTTCAGCATTAGAAGCTGAGGAGACTGTGGAACATCCAAAGTTGATCTGGACATGACAACTGAAATTAACTGAAGGATATGAAAGTGCCCAAGAAGAGGTCATTTGTGTTCTGAAAGGGCAAGTTTGGTTCTGGTAGGAGCAGAAATCCATTTTGTAGCACACAGAGAAAGGAGCAGATGAAGCACAGTTGCAGCAATGTGATTTCTAACAAAAAAAAAATACTTGACTATTTAGATAACCAAGACATATGTCTGGTCTCCATACTTGGATCCTGGCTCACAGATCTTCCAAACTTTGGGATTTCCTGTGCGGAGAATGGCGAAGATGGCTCTGGTTATGGTAATGTGTGACTCTGGCAAATAGCTGAGGATGATGACTGGTTGGCCACAGAGCATGTCATGTGATTAAAGGGTTGAGCTCCCATCCCACTCCCAGGACTTCCCAGAACAGAGCTTGTTGTAGATTGAGTTCAAAGGTCATTAGCCAATTTTATCAGTCATGCCATTGAAATAAAACCACCATAAAAACCCAGAGAAGGAGTGTTGGAGAACTTCCAGGATTGGTGATCGGGAGAAAGTGCCTCAGCAGAAAAGGACATAAACACCCAGACCCTTTCCTCATACCTGTCCTCTGCATCTCATCTGACTGGCTGGCGCTGAATGGTATCCTTTGTCCATTTTCAGTCTAGTGCCTGGGGATGTGGCTCAGTGGTCAAGTGCCCATATTGCAGCCATGGGGTCAAGAGTTCAACCCCGTATCACCCCATATCACCATGTGCCAAGCCCAGAACTGCAGAGTGGTAATCCCCAAAGCCACAACAATGACAACAAAGGGGGGTGGTAAATAATAGGTGGTGCAGCAAGTAAATGGTTCTGTGAGTCACTTTACCAAATGCATCACCCAGAGAGAACATCTGAGGAACCTGCTCTCTGTGGCCATTCGGTCAGCGGCACAGGTGACACACTGGGCTTGTGACTGGTATCATAGGTGGAGGGTGGTCTTGGGAGACTGAGTCCTTCCCTCTGCTACCTCCAAAGCTGAGAGTGTCAGAATTGAACAAAAATATGTTGACTTCCTGCATCCCCTGCTGATGTGCAAGAGTTACCGGTGTCTGGAAATCCCCACACTCACATTGGAACTCGATTTCAGGAACCCTCAACACTATAGATAAAGCTTTCAAGAATTAAGGGGATAGCTTAAGAGCATGACATTTGTGACTTATATATGGACAAACAACCCTGGAGAGAGAGAAGCCTTGGCTGAGGGTTCAGCAGAGAGATGCCAGGTTTGGGAGGAGGGTAGAGAGAGCACCCATGACTGAGACAAGAAAGGAAGTGGAAAGGTGAACCGAGGGTGTCTCTCAGAGTTTATCACAGCCACTATTGCATTAGAGTAGGCAAGAAAACCAATCGGTCAAGAAGGACAGGGATGCTTGCAGGATAGAAGGGCAGAAGAGAAGTTTTCTTCTCAAAAGAAATGAGTATTTCCTCTTGGCTCTGTGCTCAGGGATTACTCCTGGCAGTGCTCAGGGAATTATATGTGGTGCCAGGGTTCAATTAGGGGAAGCTGCATGCAGCAAACTCCTTAACCCCTGTGATATCTCTCTAGCTCCCTATTTATTTTTTTTTAGGCTATCTGATGCGTGACAAACAAAATCTTGTTTTACCTTGACTTGTGTGTGAGGAACAGACATTTTGTATTTGTCAAGGTCCCTTTAGTCTGTTTTATAAACTGCCTATTCATGTCTACGATGGTTTATATTACAGTTTTCAGGCTGGAAGTGGGGTGCGGATTCTTTCTGGGTGTGTCTGCAGGGGTGTTTCTGGGTGGGATTAGCTCTGAATGCTGGACTCAGTAAGCGACCCTCCCCAAAGTGTGTGGCATCATCTAACCCACAGAGCCCACATCGAAAAAAGGAAGGGCGCTGAAGGCCTCTGCCTGTTCTCCTGCCGCTTGATCCTGAGCATCTCGTCTCACTGTTTACTGAGTCTGAGAGCAACAGTTTGAACTTCCATGGCTTACAGATTGTACTGAATCACTCCCACAAGCTTTCCTGGGTCTAGCTGGCAGATGCAAGCCACAGGGCTTCTCGGTTTCTGTAATTATGTTAGCTGTTTCTTTATAATCACTCTCTCCCTAGAACCTTCCCTATCTCTAATCTACAGCTCTATCTATACATTACCATCGAGTGCTACCTATAATTATTATCTAGCCTGCATCATACCACCGGTATATCTAGAATTATGCTACCGGTTCTGTTTCCTGACGAACCCTAATTCAACATGCTAGTTCATTTTTCTGCTGTTTGTTTTTTGTTTGTTTGTTTTGTTCCTTATTTTTATTATTATTATTATTTTTTTGCTTTTTGGGTCACACCCGGCAATGCTCAGGGGTTACTCCTGGCTCTGCACTCAGGAATTACTCCTGGCGGCGCTCAGGGGACCATATGGGGCGCCGGGGATTGAACCCAGGCGGCACAGCCGGCCGCGTGCAAGGCAAACACCCTACCCGCTGGGCTATCGCTCCGGCCCCTTGTTCCTCATTTTTTTTTTTATTTATTTTTTTTTATTTATTTTTTAAATATTTTATTACACCTCCATGTGATATACAATTACAAAGATGTTCATGTTTGGGTTTCCGTCACACAGTGTTCCAGCACCCATCCCTCCACCAGTGCCCATTTCCCAACACCAATGTCCCCACTTCCCTCCCCCTCCCCAGCCCGCCTCTATGGCAAATTCTCTATCTCTTCTCCTACACACTGTGGACTGCAATACATACATTCAGAGATCATCATGCATATCTTTTTTCCCATATTCAATGCTCAGTTATAGACTGGTATTATCATTTTTGACAAATATTAGCACACTGTTCTCTTCTCTGTCCTACCCAACCACTGATTCCCACATGTTTGTGGAAGATTCCACCTTTTTTTTTTTTTATTGAAAGATGCTAGGTAGAGCTTTGGTTCTACAGTGTTCCAACACGCACCCTCCGCCCAAACCCATCTCCCATCACCAATGACCCCACCTCCCTCCCGCTCCGCACCTCAACCACTTGGCGAGTTCTGTATGTCATTTCTTTCCTCTTTATATCTCCTTCCCAACAAACTTTCCTGCTCTTCGTTGACTGCAATGCATTAAAAGACATTACTGTTTCACTATTTTTAGTGGACCATGCCGCTTGCGCGCTGCGCCTGGCTTCGAACTGGCTTTGCTCTGTTGATCTGGTCTGAGGCCGTTTCGCAGCATCCGGACAGCAAACATGGTGGCTAGTGTGGTGGGCGAGTCACATCTGGCTGCTTCCGGGACCCCTCAGAGGCGACGGCCCACTCCCAAAACCCATCTGCCCCCTCGGGGTTCCATGGTCAGCTAGGTCCGGCGCAGGCCGAGCGCCAGCCTCCCCAGCCTTCCGTGAGGCCCTGTGCTGGCCCGTGGGCAGCTTCGCCCGCAGGGCCACCAGGTCCGACAAGATGGAGGGGGAAGGGGCGACCACGCCTCCACTGGCGACTTCCCGGTGATTCCCGCCTCTTGGAGCCGCCTACCTGGGCTCGAACTGGCTTTGCTCTGTTGATCTGGTCTGAGGCCGTTTCGCAGCGTCCGGACAGCAAACATGGTGGCTAGTGTGGTGGGCGAGTCACATCTGGCTGCTTCCGGGACCCCTCAGAGGCGACGGGCCCACTCCCAAAACCCATCTGCCCCCTCGGGGTTCCATGGTCAGCTAGGCCCGGCGCAGGCCGAGCGCCAGCCTCCCCAGCCTTCCGTGAGGCCCTGTGCTGGCCCGTGGGCAGCTCGCCGGCAGGGCCACCAGGTCCGACCCCCTTGTTCCTCATTTTAAAAAATGGAGAAGGCTATGGCTGTAGCTCACAGCAATGGAGCACTTGCATTTATGTGTCAGGTCCTGGGTTTGATCCCTGGCAGACCCCTTGTCTCCACTTCTACCCCAATCCTTCCCCCACCACCCAAAAAAAGGAAGGAAAGAGAAGGTTGGAATTTGGGGAAGCAAGAAAAGGGTGGAGAGGGCTGGGCCTTTAGGGCCGAACAGGCGCCTCCTCTTACCTCCTCCTCTCTGCAGTGCTGAGCTCAGGATTCGTGAATTGAACAGACTCTCGCTGAATTGCCTGTTTGCTGCTGTGACACACGATTTCTTCCTCCAGAAGGTTTATCATTCCCAGAAGGCCTTTGCTGACCAGCAGGCCTGCCGTCAGAGTACGGACACAGGCTGGTTCTCTGGGTTCCACACTGTCAGCCTCAGTGGTGGTAGAAGGCCGAGAGACAGACAGCAGGTCAAGGTTGCAGATAATGGGCCGAACCTGCCCTAGTCCCTGCCCTGGCCCCAGGAGGGACGCCGCCAGAGACCGTGGCAGCGGCTTCTTAGTGGTCTCCCTTACTCGGTCCACTAGTCTGTGGCTTCCCATAGATGGAGAGAAACATCTTAGCCCATGATCCTCCTCCAGGCCCTGCGGGGGCAACTCTCACTGCTACCAGTCTTGGGCTGGGCACATCATACAGCTGCCAACGCAGCCCTCCAGCCTGCCTCACGCTGGGCCCTCAGCGAGTCAGCAACAGGCCGACAGCTGAGGAGGGGCAAAGCTGAGCCTTCTTCGTCCTCTCCTGCTCTTTCCCTTTCTCTCATGGCCTCACAGTGAGCTAGGAGGGTGTGTGTGCATGTGCGTTGGCGGAGGGGGACGTGTGGGGGAGAAGTGTGCACATAACCTCTAAACTTCTAAGAGGAAGCCAGAAAGTGCCATTCTTTACCGTGAAATGTGGATCCTCCATACCCCTGAAAACTCAAAGTGGTGTCAACTGTTTGGTAAACTGCCTTTATGACAACATACAAATCCCGCCATTAAAAAAAGACCTAGGTGGGGGCGGAGCGATAGCCCAGCAGGCAGGGCGTTTGCCTTACACACGGCGGCCCATGCTGGCCCGGGTTCGATCCCCGGCATCCCATATGGTCCCCGAGCACTCCCAGGAGTAATTCCTGAGTGCAGAACCAGGAGAAACCCCTGAGCATTGCCGGGTGTGACCCAAAAAATCAAACAAACAAACAAATAAAAACGGCCTAGGATACATTTCAACAATGTGTTTTTACTAAAGATGTGCCGGGATAAATGAAAAGGCATACATCCCTCTGGCCCGAACAGCTCTGTTAGGGATCTTTATTTCCCCTATGTTTCAGATGACAGAGAGGATGGAGCAGGCAAATAATGTTCCCTGGATCGAGTGCCCTTTCCAGTATGTGCTGTCCACTAGGGAAGTGGGCAGTGAGCATTGCCCTGGCTGTGTGTTTCGCAGCAAGTCCTTGCGTGGTGCAGCTGTGCAGCTCCTCCCCCCCCCCCCAGATCCTTGCTAGTTCTGTGTTTCTCAGTGCTCTGCAGGTCTGCCTGGGAATTCTGCCTCAGGAGACTCGCATGCTTATCACAGTTACAAAAACAGGCCTGCCTTATGCAATAGGGATTTTACCTGTGTCTTGCTGAGCGTCTCAGCTAGCAAGCAGATAAAGGATGTATAGGTCACTGTTGATGATTTTCTTAAGCTACTGAAGTATTTTGTACTTCAGCAGATACATTTCACATGCAATGCCCCCCAAATTCAGATGTATGGGCAAGTCTTGAATTTGGAGGGAGGTTATATTTTCATAACCATTGCTTTTAAGTTCCTCTTCTAGTATTAAAAAGTACTTATTCTGGGGCCTGAGTCATACATAGCACAGCGGGTAGGGTATTGTCTCACACGTGGCCAACCTGGGTTCCATCCCCGGCATGCCATATGGTTCCCGAGCACTACCAGGAGTAATTCCTGAGCGAAGAGCCAGGATTAACCTCTGAGCATCGCGCGTATGACTCAAAAAAAATAAAGTACTTATTCTTACTTCCCATCAACACCATCAGTTGGGAGTGGATGTTTGAGCCAGAATTCTGGCACTCATTGAATAATTAAGGGCTATGTCCAGTCCTCTCATACAGCCACAGGAGCACAGACATTTCTTATCTGGAAGGTTCAGAGGTCAAACTCAGGGTCTCATACATACAAAGTACACCCACTATCACTGAATACATTCCAGTCCCTAGGTAGTTGTTTTTAAATATATAATAGTTTTTGGTGGTGGTGGTGTGTGTGTGTGTGTGTGTGTGTGTGTGTGTGTGTGTGTGCTTGTACGCATGCCAGGATGATTCTTAGGCCTTACTTTCTCTTCAACCTACTCCATAGCTCATAGCACTAAAAGCTTCACAACTAAGAAAGCCCAGGAGAAGAATCACATGCTCCTATTTGTTCTATTAACCATTAGTTAACAGACAAACAAATCACATAGATGTAGAAGTCTTTTTTTTTTTAGGTCCCATTGAAATAAGAAAGTTTTCACTATTTGGCTCAGGTTAATTTAGTCCTGGAAGAACTATCTTTCTTTCCAAGGTAACAAAAACACAATCTGCCAGGACATTGAAAGAAAGAACCTCATGTAGATCGTATGTCCTATCAGTGCAAATGGAATGCTGTTCGTGCCTCAAAAGATCTGCAGACTGGTAATTCCATCCAGGATCTGCCTCTTCTTTGTCCACAGATCACAATATTTAGAGAATTTATTCAAAATTTCTCAAGGCACAAGTGTCTTCTCAAACCTTCAAACTGCCAAAACAGTATTTTGCTTTTCTGTGCTCTCTCTTGGGTGTTCATGCTTTAATCATTCTTGAGAATGAGTTGGGAGATTTAATGCTTTTCCCATGACAGGGAAAGTGACCCTACATGCTTTATAGTTCTTAATAAAGAAAAATGCAGCCAATTGGAGTGCCCCCAAAGAGATGACTCCTGTGGTTAGAGCTTGCTCTACTGCTACAGTTGCTCTCTATGAAGATCAGCACTCATTTTTGAATAGCAGGTTGTAGAGGTAGCTGAAAGAAGCTTGGACTCCCTTCTTTAGCTTGGGGCTGGAGAGCAGAGCTTGGTTCCCCTCTCCCCAACAGCAGTGCCTCTTTAGAGTCTCCCTTTCTTTCTGAAGGGCCGCATCAAGAGGTACAGGGGACCCGATAGGGTGTCAGGATGCTCACCCAGGGCTCCCACCTGCCACAAGCTCCAATCACTTAAACTCTGCCAGCCCAAATCATCAGCCTCAGTTTGAGAAAGGCAGCAATGACTGCCCACCAATAATACCCGTGTCTGAGGATCAGGGTTTCTAAAGTTCTTGATGTAGTTTGTTTGCTTTTGTTTTACTATTAGGCAAGTAGGCATATTTGGGACAAACAGGAAGGGGAAGGAGAGAAAAGAAAACATATTTTAAGTTGCAGCAACTTTGTGGCAGAATGTCCCAAAGAAGGTCTAAATTTCACTGACAATTGCACCCATATTCTGAGTGACTAGAGGTGATCTCCGGAAGAAATCTCCTGTTTCTAGTTCAGCAACAACTTCCTTGAGGTTCTAAGATCCCCTGCTCTCCCAACCCCAGCCTTACTCTTAGACTTGACTGTACAGTGATATTAATAAAAGTGTGTCTGACACATGTTCTACTAAGAAAGGCATTGAGTTTTCAGGTATTGAGCACCCAACAGGGTCTTTGGAGGCATGCCTGGATCGAAATCCTGGCTTTCAACTTAGGTGTGTGATGTGGTCAAGGCACTTTATTATTTCAGCGGTTTAATTACCGGTCTCTTGTAAGGGGACTCTCCCAGATTTCACTGGCTTATGAGGCTGAACTCTGGTCTCCACATGCCAGGCACGAGCTGCACCACCCATGTTCCCCAGCCCCAAATGCAGCATTTAAAACTCTTCTCTGACAACGTCTTCTTCCACTATTCCTACCTCATTTCTCTACAAGCACATGGCAGATCTCACTGCCATCACGGCAGCTCGTTTGCTGTGACTCACATTCACCTCCCCTGGGTACCAGGAACAGATGGGCCCATTTTCATATAGGATGAGGCCCAGGGTCAAGTTTACTTAACCAACTTGAGTTTTTGGGCACTCACCTGTGAAATAAAAATACAGAGTCTGTGTGTAGGTTGTTCCATTTATTCTTCCTTGCCAAAGTTCAAACACAGAACCTCACATATGAACCGCAAGGGCTCTATCACTGAGCCATATGGTCCTTATTGCATGTAATTTCCCTGTATTTCTTTTGGGGGTTTCCTGATGACACTTGGCTAACCAGTATGGTGGTTCATGCTTAGCCCAGGGGTGCTGGAGCTGGTTTTCTTCTGGGACATTTAGGGCTAATCTCAAAACTCAGGTTAAGTAACTTGACTGTGGGCCACATTCTATGTGAAAATGGGCCCAGTTGCTCCTGGGATCCAGAGGAGAATGTAACCATAGTGTGGCCAGTGATGCTCAGGGGCCATGCAATAGGGACCACACTCGGGCTCTGGCACATTCAAGTCATGTGCCCTGACTGACCCCAGGCTCTTTCCACTGCTCACGGTTCCTATTTTCGAAGGAGAAGACAAAGAAACTAAATCTCTGAAACCAAATTTTCCATAGGACACATTTCCCCTGCCTTTTTCCTTCTATGTGTCCCCATGTAAGCCACTGGCTTATGTGTGCCTTCTCTATGAGTTCTCTCATCTGTGAAAATATTAATATGCACCCACTATGGTTAAGAATAATAATACTCATCTTCTAAGATCCTTTAAAACCTAATGGGATAGTTGGTACACTCTTGACAAGCATCCAGCACATGGTGCTATTTAATAAGTACTAGTCATTTTTAGTATTACTATGATGTTATTATTAAATAACTTACATATGGGGACTTGAGAGATAGTACAACATGTGGGGCGTTCGCCTTGCATGTGGCCAATCTGGTCATTTGATCCTGGCATTCCATATGTTGCCCAAGCATTGTCAGAACTAATTCCTAAGTGCAGATTCAGAATTTAGCCTAAACATCATGCAAAAGCCGCTCATGAGGCGCCCCGGGAAGGATGGCGTGTTCTAGCCCTGGCCCGCCATCCCAGCAGAGCCTCGCAACAAGCCAGATGACCCCCACTCCACGAGGGCCTCCATTTTCCACATCCGGACTTCCCCCTCGTCAGAACTTCACCCAGCAATCTATCACAGCATCAATAAATGCTGGATTTAGAGATGACTACAATAGTATGCTACCCGCACAGCAGAGCCTGATAAGCTACCCGTGTCATATTTGATATGCCAAATACCAGTAACAATTATAGACCTCATTCCCATGACCTGATGGAATGGTTTGAGTCTCTTTATGTTCCTGGAGCAAGCAGGTGCCCTTGGGCTCTACTTGCATGAGACAGGTCATATAGAGATGTTACTGGTACCCGCTTGAGCAAATCGATGATGAAAGGGAAGACAGTGATACAGTGAACATACATAATGTACCCAGAACTTAACAGGGAAGGTATGTTCTATAAATGGTTATTTCAAACATTATAACATTTCAAACATTATATATATATATCTATATGTATATGTATATAATGTATATATATATATATATGTAACTATTTCAAACATTATAACATATTTGACAAATCTTCCACAACCTATCAGGCATACAATTATATGTGTATATAATCTTTAAGTGCTTTATTTATGCATAAATCCATATAGTCAAGTATAGGAATATTAAGCATAAATTTAATTATGCTTAACCCCGTTCTTAGGTGTCTTTAAAAGCAAGCATTTCTGTTTCTCTGCTGAGTCTGTCAATTAGCAGAAAGGAGATTAATTTCTCTAATTACAAGGTAATTTTATTTAGAGAGAGAGCAAAAACAGAAATGCAGCATTGGATACACGCAATATATTTTTAACCAGTAACAGTAGACATTTTATTCATTGAATTACCCACCTCCACTCCTGTTCTAAGACTCCCTCGTATTCACAGGAACACGGCAGTGGTTGCCAAGCAGAGGTGACCCTTCTATAAAAGTACCCCTGAATTGGACCTAAGTAGCACACCCAATTTGGAGTCTTTTTTTAATTGATTGCATCGTGCAGGAAGTTCAATGGCTTCTCTTGAAAGAACTCAACAAAGTGTTTCACCTAACTGAAGCAAAAACACCAGCATCTCCTGACTTTGAAATGTCTTTGTTCTGAGACTTGACTGAATTTTCCCATTACAAGCAAATGACAATTCCTCCTAGCAACTTCTCTAGTGCCTGACATGTTTATTTTGACAATGACTGCAAACTCATTCTGAGTTCCAAAACGTTGAAATGTGAAAAATCAGGTTTCTCAGAATCAAGGAAATATCATTTTAATACTTGGTGCCGCACTTTTCATCAAAGGCAATATAGGTTGTTGTTTCTGTTTAAAAACAATAAAACTGTAGAGGACACTATAAGTATGATTCTATTTGGCTTCATATTTTGGAATCTAAGTGGCATGAACCAGACATTCAAAGTGCGGAGACTGAGTGTTCTTTCCAGTGCTAACATCACCTCTAGTAATCATGTCCTTTTAGAGTATTTACTCTGTGCTAGATGCTGTGCTATGATGTTATGACTTCTAGTCCCTACAATGAATCCTCAGTGATTCGTATAACAATGGGTATATGATTCATATTGGGTGGGGTCTCCCAATATCCCATGGGGAGCTCATCTGGCTCCCATATGTTCTTGACCAACTGGCTCTACGTTTCAGTGCTAGGGTAGGGGGCTGTAGTGCTACCTGCACTGCATGGAGCCAGGAATTATGAGCCACAAACAGGGACTTCCAGGGCTAGACCATGTGGTAATGGCTGAACCAGAGGCGCAGGCTTGTGCCTTAAACCCTTACCCTATTTTCCAGCCTTTTATCAGTTTTTGTTTTTATTTTTTATTTTTTTTTTGCCCTTTTTTAAATTTTATTATACTACCATTAGATATACAGTTACAAAGTTCATGTTTGGGTTTTGGTCTTACAGTGTTCCATATTCCATCACTTCACCAGTGGCCATTTCCCACCACCATGTCCCCAAACTCCGCCCCGCCCTACCTAACTGCCTCTGTGGCAGGTTCTTTATCTCTTTTCTCTCTCTCTCTCTCTCTCCTTCTCTCTTTCTTCTCTTACTCACTGTGGATTACAATACATACATTTAGAGGTTATTATGTGTATCTTTCTGCCTGTATTCAATGCTCAGTTCTAGGCTGGTATTATCAATTTCAACAATTATTAGCACACTGTTCCCTTCTCCAGTCTTACCTACTCTGATTCCCACATGTTTGTGGTAGATTCTACCTTTGACAAGGCCTCATGATCCATGTTTTGCCTGACCTTGGATATTGATTTTATAACATGCAAATAAATGCAGTCATTCTATATCTGTCTTTTTCCTTCTGGCTAATTTCACTCAACATGATCCACTCCATGTCTTGGGGCTTAGAGAAATAGTTGTCTTGGTGAACTCATCTTTGTGGAAGACATTAAATAAAGTCAGCTCTATCAGACTCCCAGATCTAATGTTCAAATCCATGCAATAGCTTTCTTCAAGTCTGTGATGCTAAGTAGATTTAGTGTGACTCCAAGGATCTAGCATAGGCAGAAGTAAAAAGAAAGTGAAATGGCCCTGAGAGATAGTACAAGGATGAAGGCAATTGCCTCGTGTGCAATCAAGCCTGGTTAGACCGAACCCTGGCACCACAAATGGTTTATGAGCCCTGTCAGGAATAAACTTTGAACATACAGCAAGGAATAGACCTGAGCACAGCTGGGTGTGACCAAAATCCCCACTCCCCCAGAAAATAAGGTAAAATAAAGTTTATATTTGTGTTAATTCATTAGGCATTTCCTTTGACTGAAGCGGTGTAAACCATAAAATGATACGGTATAGAAAGTCAAAGAGAAGTTCAGGTTAAATTAGTGAAAAGTATGAAAGTTAAGTTCATTTAAAATAAAGTAAATTTTCCAAATACCTCATGGATTTATAAACAGGTTCCTATCATTCTCTCACCTCATGCTCATACTAGCTCTTAGAATGGGAAGAGCTGGTGTTACCAATCTTATTTTACAGGTAAGAAAAAATAAAGGCTGAAAAAGTTAAGTGGCTTGCCTCTAGTCATAGCACGAGCTAGTGGGAAACCTAAACGCTCTTACTCTGCAGGGTGACCTGCAGATTCTTTCTGAATTACCAGATAATTATTGGATAAGAATGATATGTATTATTATATTAATTATTCATATATAAGAGATTGCCTGAAGTGCTCAAAGATGTATCTCAAACATTCCCCTTGTAATCTCATTTACATCGTTCTTCTGCACTACTTAGCAAGACAGAGTTTGCTAAATGAAGGGAAATTTCTGCCCAGATTCTAATCAAGTTATTATAAATTCTAAATTAATAGGCTCTAAATAAATAAGAGCTTATTATGGGGCTAAAAGCTGATAATGTTATTTGTTTCTGATATCTTTTTTCATTTGCTTCAGCCCCAATTTGAGTATTTTATTTATTCATGTTTTGGTTTCCTCATTAGAGAAATAGGGCAAGAGAAACATACAAGAAAAAAATGACTTGTATAGGAATAAAATTAATAACCTCAAATTATGGAAGGGGGGGAGAGGCATCTTTTGGGTAATTTATCATAATGTTTAGTAACAGTAGTTTGCCATAATGAAATAACTAATCTTTACTTCTCCTGGGTATGTGTTGTGCTTATCTGTTTATGCTTTACTTACATTTTTTATTACACCATTTGTTCAATTATTTAAACATTACAAGGCAACCTCTAACTTATTAATGATAAAGCAACCTTCTGAAATAGGAGTCATGCAAATAAGTAGTTTCTTTTTATCTATTTAAGGGAGTAAAACAATTTGTCATTTTCCTGCGATTGCAAGGGATCAAAAAGTTGAAGATTATTCACCAATGGGGACTGGTAACTAAGCTTACAGTCCAAGAACTATGAGAACTTATCTCTCCAAAATAAACTTTATATGAAAGTCACTGGAGAGTGAAAATGTGGTATTCCTTGTCTGGGTTTCCTTACGCTTTAAAAAGAGCCCCCAAGAGATTAGGATGAGTAAGAGACATGCCGAAGCATGAAAGCCCAATACTCTTAGAGATATTTCTTCCATGATTAAAAAATAATGATTTTTTTGTTTGTTGGGTGCAAGGAATAAGCACTCTTGGATTCCTTCTGTTCTGTCTTTGCTCCTCTAATCCACAAACACACCACAAAGGATTCTCTGCTTCTTCCCTCAATCACGGATCCCATTCAGACTCCTTCCTGTGAGGATTCTATCTTCCATTTGTTTCTTTCCTTTCCTGTAGGAGCTTCTAAGTTTGTTTATTTTCAGGTTTCTTAGGGGGGTTCCCCCATTTTTGAATTCTTTTCCTCAGCAGCATGCTCCGTTTTCATTTTGCCCCCTGTTTGTGTACTGTACTTGGTAGTATTCATCATCCTTGTTGCCATTTCTCTCTTCTTGCCTAGCCCCTATTTCTTTTTCTCTGGCCTTTCCTCGCTTCTATTCCCACCACCAGGCCCTCTGACCTCACATCCTCTTTCTACCCTGTATGTGAAATCATTGAAGAAAAGCTCCAACTAGGATGAAAAGAAAGAAAAAAGAGAGTATAGCCAGGTGGCCAAGGTGGCCCATAGAGTCCAGCTAACAACTCCTCCAACCTCTGTGGGCCTGGCTGCTGTCCATGTATGTGTCAGCCCAGGAGGTGACCCACACGGGGCAGAACCCTGGGGAAGCAGGTGAGCACCGAACTACACCGGAAGCCGTTGTTTAAAGGCTCCAGGCTGCACTTGTCGCAGAAACTCTAAAGGCCAGGCTTGCCTCCAGAGCAGACCCAGGGCCTGATCCGCACTGCCGGGGGCAGCTCAAGTTGCCTCCCAAGCCGAAGGTCACCACGTTCCCACTCGACCCTGAATTACTTTAAACTACCTATGGGAGGGCGGTGGCCCCTCCAGAATCAATAGCTCACTTCTCACGGCTTGGCTGGGACTCAGCCCCACCCTTGGCATTTTTTATTTAAAAAATATTTCCAGATATGTTTATAAATAAATCATGCCTCTTGGAACTGCCCAGCCACCTCTTTTGATTGTAAGGTGGAGGGGAAACTCCACGGCAGTTAACACTGTGGAAAGTTTGCTTCTCTCACTCTTCAGAAAAAATAAGTATTTGAAAGCCAGACAAACAAGAGGCTCTCAGAAAAACAATCTTACTAGGCCCGTAGCAGTAGGACAGAGTCCAAACCACCTGACCTTCCTTCCTGCTCTCCAGACACCTGGGTTGGGCCTGATCACGGTGCAGTCATGGCTGGGGGGCTCCCGGGGGGCCGCTGTGCTAAGAAAGGATGATGACATCACTGACTCCATTTTTCCTCCTTTGCAGGGGGTCAGTTTGTTGATCTTGAAACCTAGTGCCTGGGAAAATACCTCGCTGTTCAAATTCTTCCAAACAACAACAAGTCTACATTTAAAAAAAAATTTTTTTTTTTTGCTTTTTGGGTCACACCCAGCAATGCTCAGGGGTTTCTCCTGTCTCTGCACTCAGGAATTACTCCTGGCGGTGCTCGGGGACCATATGGGATGCCGAGGATCGAACCCGGTCCGGCATAGGCTGGCCGCGTGCAAGGCAAACGCCCTACCCGCTGGGCTATCGCTCCGGCCCTTAAAATTTTTTTTTTTAAATAAAAGGAAATCCCTTAAAAAAAAAAAAAAAAAAAAAATGGGGGAGGTGAGTAAAAATTGGCGATATTGTTTTCAAGGTTCTATGATGTCAGTCCCTCTCCCCTCCTACCCTGGCCCGCTCCAGACGAAAGAGAAGTCTTAGGAGTTGCTCAATGAATGGAAACAATGGCTGAAGGCAGAACCAGGCCTCGGTGTCTCCCTGCACCGGGGAGGTGCATCTGAGAATGGGGGGGGTATTAACTCCACGCAGCCTGGCAGTGTCTGACCTTGGGGTCTCCCTCTTGTGGGGACCTTGTAGCCCAGGGGAAGTCTGTGTCTAATAACAATTGAGGATTGTTATTTCCTCAATAATTGAGGATTCTTTATTTCCGGGCTTCATATAGCAAAAGGCTAAGAACTGAAGCCATGTGCCGGAACGACACACAGGGAATTGAGAATGAAAAAGGGTGTCACAAATACTCGCCTGAAAACCATGCGGTGGGGGTCGGAGTTAGTACGAACTGTGCTTCTCTGAGGAAGTTTTAAAATAAGACCAAAAGAAATGAAACAAGAACAAAGAGACAAAAAATTTTTTGTCCTGCTAGGGTCAAGTTCCTGATATTCTTGAACTCTTTCAGACTCTGGTTTTGAAATTCTCTCCAAGGTTGGCCTTGAGGGATTCTCTGTCTCCTCCTAGGCCTTCCTTCCGTTCTGGGGCTCCGGGGCGCTGTCTGACCTCGGAGAAGGGGGATGTGCACGGCCCAGCCGGGGTCCCACAGGGCAGCGTGCTCTGTCCAGCTTGGGCTGGGCTCTGGCCCTCTGCTCTCCTGGTCACAAGCAGACGCTTTAGCCGGCTCTCTGCATTCCACAGGAAGGGAACGACTTCCCAGGCCAAGTGTTCCCAGAAAAACTCTCTGCCACAATGGAAAAGCCGTGAACTCTGGTTACTCATTTTGTCATATAAACACCCCAGGCTGGGCCAGCGTCAGCTTTCACTCACCACCCCCTCCCTCTTTGCTGACTGTTGTTTGGGGCATTGACTTGAGGAGCTGAGTGAGTTTCCTGGGCCTGCCACAAACTGGGTGGATATCTGCTTAATAAACAGAAACATTCTGTCTCACTCTTCTGGAGGCCAGAAGACCAAAATCGAGGTATTGGCTGCTCCTGGCCTGTCTCTGAAGCTGCCGGGCTCGGGTCTGTCCCTTACCTTTCCCCTAGTTTCCACATCCTCACGCTTCCTTCCTCTATAGTCATATCAGACCCTTCCCATCACTCAGAGTTCTCTGGGAGTTCACATTTTCGTCCATGATGTCTCTGTACTCAAAGTCCCCCCTTTTATTTCTTTTTAGTTTGGGGAGTTTGGCAGCAATGCCTTCCAGTGCTCAGGGGCGGCAGTGCTCAGGGACTGTATGTGCTGGTGTCAGGGATCAAACCAGGGCTGGCCACATGCAAGGCAAGTACGTTAACCCGTGTGCTATCTCCCCAGTCCCCAATTTCCTCTTTAATGAGGCCACTGGTCATAATGAATGGCCCGATGACCCGATTTACTTTATTAAACCTAAATAGATTCTATTCACAAACTTTTTTGAAGTTTTGAGAGTAAGACTTCAACATATCTACTTTGTATGTGTGTGGGGGCCAAATTTCAGCCAATAACATAATCTACCTGGTCTTTAAATATTTTCTTGAGGCCAGAGAGATAATACAGCAGCGAGGATATTTGCCTTGCATACGGTTGACCTGGGTTCAATCCATGATATCCCTTATGGTCCCCTGAGCACCACCAGGAGTAATTCCTGAGTGCAGAGCAAGGAGTAGCCCCTGGGCGTCGCCGGATGTGACCCAAAAAGTCAAATAAATAAGTAAATAAATAATTTTTTTTCTTAGCTTACAAGATTTTTCAATGAGGAAACGATATTTAAAAAATGTTATTTAGGGGGCGGAGCTATAGCCCAGCAGGTAGGGCGTTTGCCTTGCATGCAGCCGGCCTGTGCCGGCCTGGGTTTGATCCCTGGCATCCCATATGGTCTCCCGAGCACAGCCAGGAGTAATTCCTGAGCGAAGAGCCAGGAGTAACCCCTGAGCATTGCTGGGTGTGACCCAAAAAAGCAAAAAAAAAAAAAAAGTTATTTAATTAAAGAACTGTGGTTTGCAAAAAAAAAAAAAAAGTTCACTTATGTTTTGTGGGTCTGCACATTCTCTGACTAGCGTAATAACGAAGAGTCAGGCAAATGGTAAAGGTGAGTTGCCCGACTGTTTAAATCGTGGCTTGGCTTTAGAAATTTCTGCTTGACTACTTCCCCCAAGTGTGTGCCTGCTCTGTCTCCTCTTCTGGTTTCTCTGCATAAAGTAGAAATCTGATTTTACTTTCAACTGACGTCTGTCTTTCGTAAGTGTAGCACCAGAACCAGGACATGTCTGAGCTGCCTTTCCTCACGTCACAGTGACTCTCACCCGTACCTAAAAACTGATCCTTGTTACTAATGGTGGCAGAGGTGCTGGGAAGCGTGTCCACACAGGCACTGTTGGTTTCCCGATAGCGGATCGCACTCGTTATTATATAATTGCGATGCGCGGCTTAAAGGGACGTTTAAGTACTTGGAGATCCTGAGATGAAGAGTAGTTATAAAGAGAAACTATGAGGATGAGACTGTCATAGCGTTTTCATAATAATATCAGAAGATGCGTGGGTGAATGAAAATGTGAGGTTCTAGCATTCTAGGCCATAGTCATAGTAAACCTTAAGAACAGGCCTTAGCCTCTGGGCTACGCTTGGATGAGGCTCATGACCTTTCGCTTGGGGACCCTGCTACTCACTGCAGCCTCAATTTATTGAGCCTCAATCCCCTCAATTCATCCCGCCCCACCTCTCCTCCAGGCTCTTTTAGCAGTCTCCAAATTCAGGGCCGCAGAAATGATGAGCAGATGAGGGGAAGAGTGTGAAGAACAGCTCAGGTGGTCTCCAAGGGTGCTGGGCCCTGAGGCTCCCACCTGCAGCTCCTTGGAGCTGCCCAACCTGGAGAGACGCTAAAAGATGTATGTTGGCTTCCCTTCCAGCATGGGCTAGTTTTTAGCAATTTGTTTGAATGTTTTTTGATCTTTTTTAATTTTCCAGTTTTTCTAGTTTGGTAAGATTTGGATAGATAAATTTGGGCACAGGAGAGAGTTCACACCTACTCCACACTAATAAAAGGTTTCCCCCAAGGTGAGATTTAAAAGGGAAAATAGGTGTAAGTTTAGAGGAGCCAGGTGAGAGAGAGGCCCTGGAGCCTAGCCCTTAGTTTTGCATAGACAGAATCTTCATGCAAAGGGAAAGGGAGGGCTCACCATTCCCCCATGCTTTCTGATAGTTCCCCAACACTGTACTTGCTAAGCGGTACATAGAAAGGGAACATTATTGCAGTCATAACAAGCTGTGAGGGTAGCCACGTTTTCTGATAGCTCATGGAATTACCTTTCAGACTTTTTGATACAAGCACTTTCCAAGTCTACAGCTCCATCCCTGTAGACGGAATTGGTAAGAGACCCAACCTTCTGGCCAATCTTACTTGCTCTCTCTTCTAACATTGCAAGTATTTTTGCCATGTCAAACCAGGAAGATGTAGCTTATCCTCTTTCAAGCTTCGACTATTTGAATGGAAAAATTAAACTTATCTCAGAAAAGCACCACTACGTGTGTGCTTTTCACCTGAGGGTTCTCTTTTGGTAAGCGAAACTCCAGAACTAGGCCATGTCTGAGCTGCCTTTCCTCAGGTAATAGTGGCTCTCACCAGTAACTAAAACTTGATGCTCATTACGTGTGTGTGTGTGTGTGTATTTGTGTCACAGTGGTGGGGGAACAAAGCCAGGATCACACCACTTCCCCCATGTGTGTGCCTGCTCTGTCTCCTGATAGTACTGTAAGGCATGTGCTGTGCCAATGTTATAGCCCAGCCCCTACCTAGTCTTTAAAAAAAAAGTTGATTTTTTTTAGTTCAATCCCTGACATCACAAAAAAATAAGATAAAATCCCTCTGCATGCAGAGAGGCAGCTCCATGGTCAAGTGCATGCTTTGCATCCATGAGACATGACTTTGATCCATGACACTGTTAAGAACCCCCCACCCCCCCACACACAATTAAGCTACATGTTATGTTTTAAAACAAAGTAATTTTAGGAACCTGGGGATATGGCTCACTGAAGAACACCTGCCGTGACTTGAAACCGAGAGTCCCGGAAGCCCCATATGACCAGACTGGAGTCCTGGCGGCCCAGAGATGCAGCCCTGCAACTGGTGACCAAGTACATGAGCTGGTAATCACACAGGAAGAAGGGGACAGTGAAAACAAGGTAAGAGAAACGATTCTTGAAAAGATTCAAACCAAACAGAAAAGAATAATGTGAAAAGTAAAACTCTTCCATCCTTTGCCTGGAGTACTTTCTCCCTCAAAGCTAACAACTACTTTAAGTTTCTATAGACTTTTTCAGAAAATAGGATCATTAATATGGTCATATATCTATACAGATAACTTTTATTCTACTCTGTTTTCTAAAGAGGTTAAAGAATTATATTTAAGTATTCATTTTTATTTATTTATTTATTTATTTATTTTTTTTGCTTTTTGGGTCACACCCGGCGATGCTCAGGGGTTACTCCTGGCTCTGCACTCAGGAATTACTTCTGGCGTTGCTCAGGGGACCATATGGGATGCCGGGGATCGAACCCGGGCCGGCATGGGCCGGCCGTGCAAGGCCAACGCCCTACCCGCTGGGCTATCGCTCCGGCCCCATTAAGTATTCATTTTTAATAGACTAATATTCCACTCCAAGAATATTCGATTATATATTCAGTTCTCTATTAATGGACACTTAGGTTGCTTAAAACTTTTGTACTAAAGGGGCAGCTGAGATAGTACAGCAGGTAAGTCACTTGCATGAATATAATGTGGTTTGGACCCTGGCCCCCACATGGTGCCCTGAGCTCCACCAGGAATAATTCTGAGCATAGAGACAGGACGAAACCCTGAGCACACTTGAGTGTGGCCCCAAACAAGATAAAAATAAAACAAAACAAAAATTTTGTACTAGAGTAAAATAGTACTAGGATATACATATCCCTGTATATGTATCATAATATATGTACATATCACTCATACATATATCTATATATGAAGTAAAACATAATACTAGTTATATGCTAGGATATACATATTCTTATATGTATACAGGAATCATACATACATATATATATACACATCACTTGTACATATCTCTATATGTGAAATAAAGCATAATACTCATGTCCTTACACTCTTACTAGACATAGGTGATTAATTCATTTATATTCTTACAAAAGTTGGGGGCAGAGTGATAGTACGTGAGCAAGGCATTTGCCTTGGATATGGCCAATCCAGGTTCAATCTCTAGCATCACATATGGTCCCCCTGAGTATTGCCAGAAATAATTCCTGAGTGCAAAGCCAGGAGTAACCACTGAGCATGGCTGGGTGTGCCCTCACCTAAAAAGAACAAGCAAGAGCCAAAAAAAATAAAAGGTTTGCAATTTTTCTGGTGATATCTTGCTTTAAATATCTTCTTAATTATTATTACGGAATCTAAGTTCATTTTTATGTTTGCTGCCTTGAATTGCCTGTTCCTGATTTTTGCCTGAGTTTCTACTGGAATGTTCTTCTTTTCATTATCCATATACAAGGATTATCATCTCATGAAAAAAAATGCATGTCAATCTAAGGAGAATTTTTTCAGAAGCACTTTTTCTTTTTATACTCATAATTCTCTAATAAACTCAACAGAGGCCTGGCCAAAGTTTATACCTCTTAAAGAAAATTAAATCAAGGGGCTGGAGCAGTAGTTTAGGAAGTAGGACATTTGCCTTGCATGAAGCCAACCCAGGTTCAATCCCTGGCATCCCATATGGTCCCCTGATCACCGCCAGGAGTAATTCCTGAGTGCAGAGCCAGGAGCAGCCCTTAAGCTTTCCTGGGTATGACCCCAAAAAAAATCAATCAATCAATAAATATTTAAATTAAATTAAATCAATAAAGCATAAATGTAAAGAAAAAATAGCTAAGATTCTGACAAAAGAAAACAATCTGTTTTGCAGTATCTCTTGCCACGGAGGAACACTCTTGGGGAGATAGTGAACACGCTAAGGAAATAGTTCTTATCTATTTAACACATGTCCTCATAAGCAACTATTCACTATCCTAAGATACATATAAGTAAAAGTAATAAAGCAATTCTAAGTGATAAACTTTGAGTCATTTTAAATACTCCTCAGTCCATGTTACTGACGTTTCCTTGGAATACTTAAAAACAAGACCATTTACAGAGTCCCTGACATCATACTGATCAGAACTGCATTCATTTTCACTCGCTCACACATTTTCCTACCAGATGAGTAGCTTCCTTGTTTAAATATGGAATTCACTGATCATAAAATGGATTTCATCCAGAGACAAAATATGAGCAAGTGAACTCATGGGAAATGACCCTTGAAATGCACACCACCCTCAGGGCTTAAAAAGATTTTCTATTTCATCAACTTTAGCGGTGCCATAATAATAAAACATAAAAGATTAGACTAAGACTAGAAAATCAAGAGTCACATACCTCATAATTCCTCCCAAGTCTCATTTTCCTAGCCTGGTTCGCTCTCAACATTACAGCTGCTCTCGTTGGCCTCTCCCCCAAAGTCACACCCCACTGCTGAGCTAAGGGCCCCTTCTCTGAGCCTCAGAGTACTCCGCACATGCCCTTCTCTTAGAGCTGGCCTGATACTTCTGAAATTCGATGGCACAAGTATTCTGCTCCTCCCAACCCTCTCTCGGTGACAATCTCCACGGGTCTACAACCACAATTATCTTCCTGCCTGCCTTCACGGTCCCTGCAATTCCTGGCTTCTCAGTGATTGCTTACATTGTGGTGCTGTCAGTGTTTTGTTTTAGTTTTCGGGGAGAGCCACACCTGGTGGTGATCAGCGTTTACTCTTGGGTCTGCACTCAGGAATCAGTCCTGGCAGGGTTCAGGGCACCGTCCGTGGTGCTGGGGGTTGAACCCATGTCAGCGGAATGGAAGGCAAGCGCTCTGCCCACGGTACCATTGCTCAGACTCCTGTTAGGTATTTTTTTTAACTGTGTGGAGAATAGTCTGCTAGTGTGGAAAATGAAGGAGGACCCTACAATCATCACTGACCCCTGTCTAGTAGCTTTGGGGGGGAACTTTGGTTTTGTTTGATGATTTAGTCTGGGGAGCTGTGGGGAGAAGAGAAACTACTGGGAGGAGACCCCCTTCTTTTCATTGGGTATCCCTGTGCCTCATGGCAGAAACTTAACAGTTTGCCAGGGCCATCTCCAGCCTCCCAGACTGCAGAAACACCCTTCGCGGTTGGACTTGGCTGGAGCCTCCCTGACTGTGGGTTTTCGCTAAAAATAATTAACGCCAAAATGCATCCACACTTAATAAAGAGGGGGGAGATGCCAAAAAGGAGAGAAACCCTCTATTGGGGAAAATAGTATCAGAATAGAAAGCGGAAAAATATGTTTTGCCTATTAGAGAAGCCTTAGGGTGCAGAGAGCTGCAGCTGTAAACTCTTAGAGACCCTACGGATGGGATACCACGCAGCTGCTTGGTAGACCTGAGAGAGGAAATTGAACCAAAGCTGGATAGACTCTGGCTGCACTTAAGGGTGAATTGTTCAACACTGCCAGGGTCAGGGAGAGAGCTTGAAGGAATGGGGCACATGCTTGTCCTGGAGCCCTAGATTCAAGCCTGAGCATCATGTGATCCATGTGCTTCCATGACAGGAATACCCCCAAACCATAAATGCATGCATACATACATCAATTTAAAGTAATATAACCTTGACATGGGCCACTGGAGAGGAGAATAGGTTCTTGAAAAGGAGAAAGATGAAAAGTTTATTATTCACCTACCTAAAGCCAAAGTTGTACAGTCACATGACTACTGGAAATTTGTCATTTTATGCCAATCCAGAGGAGAGACTCTACTACAATTTATGTAGATGAGGAACCAGCTAGAGACCTCCCCTAGTATTCATTAGGCTCTTAGTTTGATCTGACGAAGCTGGAAATACCTGTTTCACCCCTATCAGGCCAAAATGTCAGCCTGCACCCAGTTTGTAATTTATGTTGAACACACACACTACTTATCAGAGCTCTGGGATTAGTCACATGCCCAGAATGAGGACACTGCATGAAAAAGTAGCCTCCAGGAAAGTGGCTGGTTATTTCCGGGTGTTTATTAGTAGTGCTGATCCCAACCGAAATCCACCTTGCCACAGAGGAGTGTAAAACTGTGGACTGGATGGGGTTTATTGCCCTAGCCCAGGCCCACTCTCAGAGGAGCACACGGTGTATAAGTCACCGGGAAGTTTCGTTTCGTGCACCTATGCCTAGTTCTAGGTCTGTGTTACAGGAACTACTCAGAAATGATAACTGCAAATTGATTTACTGGCTGTGAAACTGTGACACAGATGATAATTAACCAGGGACATAAATATTTTTCCTCTTACAACCAGTTTAATATAAAAGCTATGACTAGATAGACTTATGCTAACCCCAGAAGCTGATGTACATACCAAAAAAATAAATGCATATTAAACTCATTTATCACTTCAAAAATGTATTTATTTTTATTTTAAAGGGAGTGAACCACATTTGTTATTTATTTTTGTTTGTTTTTGGACCACACCTGGTTGTGCTCAGGGCTTACTCCTTGTTCTCTGCTCAAGGATCACTCCAGGTGGGGTTCAAAGGACCATATGTGGCCAAACCCAGGTTGGCTGCATGCAGGCAAGGGCCTTACCCACTGTGCTAGCTCTCTGGCCCCTAAATAATTATTAATTTTCTGGCTTTTGGGATCACACTCGGTGGTGCTCAGGGTTACTCCTGACTCTGCACTTAGAAATTACTCTTGGCGGTGCTTGAAGGATCACACAGGACGCCAGAAATAGAACCCAGGTTGTAAAATTGTTGTTTAAAGGTTCATCTGTTTTTTGTTGATTTGACTATGTGCACATTCACTTCATTGTACTAAGGCTACGACAGGCAATTCTTTTCATTCTGAACTTTGTGGGAAAAGTATTGTCTCCGCCAGTTTCAGTGAGATGTAGCTGACACCCAGCACTGCATGGATTCAAGTTGCACACAGTGACTTCACTTACTTCTGCTGTGAAACAGTTACCGCTGTTTGGTGACCATCCATTTCCACATATAGATGGTTTAAAAACCCGTTTTAAACTTAGTGGCCAGAACTCTTAAAATCTCCTCTCCTGCTGACTTTCAAATATACATACACCAGCTGTGCCTTCCATTCCCAGGATTCTTTTAGCTTGCATGCAAGCAAGAACTTTTTAACCACCTTCATTTAATGCCTCCGTCCCTGCCTCTGGTAACCACAAATACCATCCCCTTTCTCATTTTGCTTTCTATTGTTGTTTAGATGACGTGATCACACAGTATTTGCCTTTCTCCGATTTATTTCACTTAGCATAATGTCCTCCTGGTGTGGCCGAGCATGTCTGGGGAGTTGTAGATTCTAGCCGCTCCGCTGATGTACACAAGCAGCAGCTTCTCCGTTGAGTTCTCTCTTCTTTCATCTGAGTTCTGAGACTCCCTGAGCGCCCTGCAGTTCTTCGCTGCACTGGGGCTCGTGCTCCCAGAGGCTCACGGGGCCTAGGAACAGCATCTTGGTTTGGCAGCTGACTTCTGATGACACACTGGGGAGCCCAGCGTGGGCTGCTGCTGTCTCAGCCTCTTCCCTTCACACCTCCTCCCTCCCTCCAGCCTGGTGCTGGCAGAGATGCAGAGGGGTCTGCAGGCCCCACAGGTCACCATTCTGGAGTCAGATTCTCACTCTTTCCTTCTGCACCTGGGAACCCAGGATGAAGCAACCCCCTTGCAAGAAGCAAACCACAGCGCCCTGCAAACAAATCTTATTCTGCCAAGAGTGTTCAGGCAAGGTATTGCATCCCTAAGAACCTGAGTTCCCTAGAAAAGAGGATAATTGACTTAAGTGATAAACTCTGAATATCTGCAGGGCTAGCCACAATGTGTAAAAGAAGAGGGAGAGATGCAGAGATAGAGAGAGACAGAGAGAAAGAGAGGAAATAGGGGGTACCTGCTATTTAAGCAGCCTGGGGGTGGGCGGAAGGGGTGGGGTGACATTGGTGGTGGAAATGCGGCACTGGTGGAGGGATGGGTGCTGGAATACTGTATTACCAAGAACCAATTATGAACACCTTTGTAATAGTATGTCTCATGGTGGTATAATAAAAAATTTTTAAAAAAAAAAAAAAAAAGAAAAGAGGATAATTGCATTGTGTAAGGATTAAGAAACAGGCACCCGAAAAACATTCATATGCTTTTTACATCATCATAGGAAAGCAAACACACCGAGTGACTGTGCTCAGAAGAAAGCAATGGCTGGTATTCTCCAAATGCGCTGGGGCATTTTCTCTCAAGGCAAGTCCTGGTCCAGGTCTTCTGACCCCCAAATGGTACAGTCTAAGGTCCCAGTCTGCAAATAAAAGGACTGTTTTCCTCTAGCAATGAAGACTGCAGCAACCTTGCCTGCAGCACGCGCCTCTCGGGGACACGGGGAAGGTTAATGAGATAACATGTCGGTGGAAAGTGCTGAGTGTGCTAAATATTACCATGTTGCAATTACCCCTGGTACAGGAGCAAGCTCTCCTTTGTCCATGTGATTCAAGAGCATATGACTGACAGAGAAGGTACAGCCAGTGAGACATGATGCAGGGAGGTGAAACACACCCTATTCCAGGCACACTTTGTTGGGAACAGAAAAAGGAAAGGATTTTGGCTTTCGGGTGTGGTTGAGTTGTGGAGCCTATGTTTAGAATCACAACCTCCCACGTCTCGCACACTGACTACAGGGACCATGGTGAACCTGCTCATTACGCCTGGGGCTGGGTGAGCCATGCCACTGGGCTGTGCCTCAGTTTCCTGGGCAGGAAATGAAATGAATTACCCCTAAACGATTTCAGACATTTTTGAGACTAGCTTCATAAAGCTGTGTAAGCCAAAAATGCTTTGAAAATGATGAAGTGATACAAGAGAATTACTATAGGCCACTTCCCTAGTCTTTTGGTACTTACCTGACTACAACCAGTTTTAAAATGAGGCTCTCTGAGGTGGAGCGATGGTACAAGGGGTTAAATTGCTTATCTTGCATGTAGTTGACTCCAGTTTTTGGTTTGTTTGTTTGGGGGGCTTCATCTGGCACTGCTCAGGGCTTACTCCAGTGAGAGTACTCCACTCCCAGCAGTGCTGGGGGCCATGTGTGGTGCTGGCTGGGTGTGGGGGTGAGAGTGAATCAGCCACGGGCAGGGCAAGCATGTCACTCCCTGTACTATCTTTCTGCCCCTTGAGCCTGGTTTGATTCCTGGCATTGCGTTTTGTCACCCAAACACCAGCCAATGTTCAGGGTTTACTCTGTGCCTCTGAGCGCAGGGATCACTCGTGGCAGGGCTTGTGGGCAAATGTGGTACCAGGGATAGAATCTGGGTGGGCTACATGAAGGCAAGTGCCCTACCTGCTGCACTTCTTCTCCAGTCCTGAGCCACATTTTTATATTGGAACAGAACCAGCTTTTATTTTTTTTTGGATAGCACTTGGAATTTTTTCTCAAATTCTTACATGTGTGTTCTCTCAAGCCATTAAGTGCTTTTCTATCCTAAGCCATTAAGGTCACTATCTCTCCCAGTTAAACCTCTCAGCACAGTGATCTTTCTCTTTACAGCTTTCCTGTGCCTTGTCCCTAGAAGAGACAGAAGCCTGGAGCTTTTAGGAGCTAGGGTGTGCGCCCTCAGCGCCCTGACCCTCCTCTTGCCGGATGAGGCCCCAGTAGTAGCCACTAAGAAAACGAAGACCGGACAGGACACAGACAGCCATCAGGAGACATTCCTCCACGACTCACGGTCACCACAGCGCTCTCAGGGCAGGCTCCCACATTCCCAGAGTCTGGGCTCCTGCTTACTGACAAACCAGCGCCTCAATAATCTTATTGTATGTTTTCAAAATAATTCTCCCTCATGCTCCAAGAATGTCTGAACTTCTGTGTGAACTCACTAGTTTGCATGTTTTTCAGCTTATTAGTCGGAACTCCAAGAGACGAGGCCCGTGACCTGGCCCTTCCGTGGACTTCTCTGAAGGGGGCAAGGCTATCTCCCCTCCTGGTCAACAGGGTTTCTGTCTCCTGATTTCCCTCATGCTCCTTCCGTCCTCTCTCTCTGGCTGTGGCTTTCTTCACAACCGGTTTGTAAGGGAAGAAGAAGCCTTGCTTAGAAAATGTCAAGATTACCAGAAGCGAAGGGGAGAAGACATTGTTTGTATGGTGAAGGCTGAAGTGGACTTTCAGTGGTCAACCTCTCATAGCGCACGCAGGCGAGGCATATACTGATGCCCAACTGAAATGCACGAGTGTTGCAATGAAATGTTACTTCGATTAAAAAATGTTTTCAGATTAAATGCCTCAGACTGGTTGGTGGGGAATAGAGACGGCGCTGCCCTGGACGAAGCTGCTTATCCCGTTCCATGCCACAAGGTAGGGAGCGTTAGGCTTCTGGTTCCAGGGGTGGCTGTACATGACCTCACTTCCAATGCTGTTTGCCTGTCATAAATACCCAAGCCGTCAGAGACCTAGCCAGAGGTGATGTGATCTGACCTGATCCTTCTAGAGAGATGCACGGGAGAGGGAAGGTAAACCTTAATTAAAACTGAGGTCTGATATTGGAAAATCAGGGTTTATAAAATGCTTTGGATGGGTCTACTTAAGGCATATTTCCAGTGTATGAATATATTGATTTGGAGAGAGCTATTGTATTTTTCTAGATCCAACCAATTCTACTGAATACTAAAGAAGATAAATACCAAATTTCAGGGCCACTGGGCTAAGTGCTCTCCCAGACCTGCGCCTCAACCCTGGCTAAAGGTAACATTATGTGTTTTGATTTATATGTTTCAATTCCTGCCTCACTCACATGAGAGAAGGAATGCAGAGTTCCGACCTCCGTCAACGATCCAGAGTCAGGGATGATGTCTCGTTTGCCAAGGCGTCGATAATCAGATGGGCTGGACATGTAATGCGACTTTGGAGACTACCGCTGGATTAGAGCCGTTACCAACTGAATCCCATGGGATGTCAAAAGATCACGTGGCCACCCACCTACAAGATGGTCAGACTTCTTCATCAAGACCCTGAACGAATGGTTTGAGGCTCTCCGTATTCCTGGAGCAATCATGTGCCATTGGGCTACACTGGCAGGTGATAGGGTCAAATGGAAATGTTACTGGTGCCCACTTGAGCAAATTGATGAATAATAGGATGTCAAGTGATCAAGTGATGTGTCAATTCTGAAGATTGTCTGCAGTTATAGAATATCTGTCACATATGACATGAAGTCAGAATCCTATAACACATACAAGGAAACACTCTGACAAATAACAGTAAAGGATTAGTTTCAATTTTGTCTAAATCATCCATTCACTCCCATATTTATAATTTTTCCCCAAGAAATCTTTCTCCATTACTCTTTTTTTGTAAATTTGTACAGAGAAATATTTTCTCATAAGTTTGTATTCAACACACTATAAACAACCTTTGCTGTTTGTATATTGGTGTTTGCAATGCAAAGAGATAGTGAGTTATTCTTTTGCAGTGAACAACTAAATATTCACAGTGGGGCAGTGAGGCATTGATTTCTCAATTTGTTTGTTTACTTAATTTTATTATACCACCATGAGCCAAACAAGTACAAAGCTGTTCATGATAGGTTTTCAGTCATACAGTGTTTCAGCACCCATCCCCTCCACTAGTGCCATTTCCCACCACCAATGTTCCCTGACTCCTCCCCCTCCCCAAGCCTGCCTCTATGGCAGGCACTTTTTCCTCTTCTCTCTCTCTCTCTCTCTCTCTCTGTGTGTCACTGACTGTCCTGTCTTTGTCTCTCTGTCTCTCTCTCCCCCTTTTCTTACAGATTGTGGCTTGCAATTCATACATTTAGGGGGCTATCATGTATATCCCTTTGCCTATATTCAATGTTCAATTCTAGGCTGGTATGACTTCTCAGTTTAAATCTAGTTGCAAGAAAAGTCAATGTATGTCTACTGAGAAGCAAGTAATGGTTACAGAAAAAAAAGTTCTGAAAGTGGACTGTTTGTAAGTGAAACCTTGAAGCAGGAGAATTCCCACCATGTGAGAATCCCCACCAAGGAGAATCCCCTTCCCCCTCTTAACAGATGGCAGAAGAAATACTGCTCTTCTCTCATCCTTCCTATGAAGTCTAATGTGGACCAGAAAGGCCAGAAGACTAAGACCTGAAAGAGGGGATTTGTTTCCATGGTACACATATCACACCCCCAAACATCAGAACCCACTCTCGTTTTGGGGCTGGACGACAGCACAGTGGGGAGGGTGTCTAACTTGAGCTTGGCCAAGTCAGGTTCCATCTCGGCATCCCATATTGGCCCCGGAGCAGCTCCAGGAGTAATTCCTTAGTACAGGGTCAGGGGTAACCCCTGAGTATTGCTGGATGTGATCCAAGAAAAAGAACCAATTCTGGCTTGAGAGATGAACTTTTCAAGCTATTAGCTCTTGCTATGGGAAAGCCTAACTATCTAAATAACTATTTAAATAACTAGTAAAATGAGCAGATTAGCAAGATGGTGCCCAGAAGGACCTCCTATCCTAAATTTATTCTTTTCCTATGTTTCCTGAATTGAAAAAGACAGAAATTGTCTCCCCAACCCTTCTGGAATGTCAAAAACAACAAGGTTCTTATTATCATACTCTTTTCCCTGAAGAATGGGATTGTGTAGAGATTTGGGGGATGGAAGTAGTGTTCACTCTTTTGTTATATAAGTTGTGCACTGATAAACAGTCTTGTGCATATTTCTGTGAGTTCATGAATGAGAATGTTCCTAGGTTAGGCACCTGGTTTCTCTACATATTGCCAAAGGGCCATGCAAAGCAGTTGGCGCCAATTTACAATCCCACCAGAAATGCATGATTGTTTCTTTATATCCTTGCCAGAACTGGTATCACCAGTTTCACCCAAAAAGAGAAGTGTGAAATATTATCCCATTGTTTGTTTCGCTTAGCACTGCCCTGGTTACTGCTGAAGTTGAGCTGATTCTCTGAAATACCATCTCTGTAAGAATTTACTAAATATCTTGGCTTCCTTTTTATACTTTTATCTTTGTTTCTGTTCTACTTATGAATCATTTCTTCCAATTAACTTATTTTCCACTTGCTTTCTTCCTTAATTTTGGAACGTTGAGGATCAAACACAGGTGTCATGTGTATGAGGCACGTGCTTCTCTGCAGAATTTCATCCCCAGTTCAGTAATTTACTTATTTTTCACAGTCTAGTTTTCTATTTTACACATCTGTTTATGTTATTGTGCTGATAATACATTTTTATTTGTAGCTATTCTGTTTTGTAAATTTGCAATTATTACTTCTAATTTCTTTTCCATATGTACATTTAATCCCTTCTATTATCACCTTTTGCCTGTCAAGCATGCTACTCACATTAGCTGTAGCTGACACTGTGATATCCTAAGTTACCCGTCATCTGTTTCTGTTGCTCTTGGATGTCTCCATGGTGTCTTTATTGCTTGTGTGTTTTGTGAGCTGGAAGAGTCAGGTCAGATTTTCTAGGGTTTAATCTGACAAGTTTTAAGCCCTTTTTTAAAAAAAAATTTTTATTATACCACCGTGAAACATACAGTTACAAAGGTGTTCATAATTGGTTCTTGGTAATACAGTATTCCAGCACCCATCCCTCCACCAGTGCCCCATTTCCACCACCAATGTACCCCCCCCCCTCCCGCACCCCGGCTGCCTTAATAGCAGGTACCCCAGTTTCCTCTCTCTCTCTCTCTCTCTCTCTCTCTCTGTCTCTGCATCTCTCTCCCTCTTATTTTACACATTGTGTAAGCCCTTTTTTGAAGGCGGCTATCTCTAGAGAATACTGCTTTTGTAAATATGAATTTTCAGGGGATATTCATATCCATTCACAATTTTGCCTTCACATGGCACAAGAGTCAAGGCAAGCAAGTGTATGAGCTCTGCCCAGTCTGTGGGTAAGCTTATGTCTAGATCACTTGTATCTTAGAGTGAAGGTATTACCACTGGGTCTCCTATAGACCTCCCGTGCCCTCTGCACCTTGAAGTTAATACCAACAGGAGCCGACAGATGCCTCAAAGGAGGTTAAAATAAAAGCATTTTCACCTTCCAGGATTCCTTCTTTTACTTAATCTGCCTCTGACTATTTCTTACTCGTCCCTGTCTGATTTAAAATCATTTTCATGTTGCATATTTAGTTATTTTCAAGAAAGAGATATTGGGGCTTCTACTTTGTCACAATTAAGCAAATTTGACTTCTACTATTCACTTTTTAGTATGACTGTAATACAGTATAATGAAAAGAATAACATTCTATGACAGACTTCTAGAAAAAAAATACACACAGGCACACACAGAAACACAGACATGGACAACACACACACATGAACAAACACACGTGTTAAGCTAGCATGGTGAAAATCTGTGCTCATTACTTACCCTCAATTAGACAAGGTCCCCAAGCCTACTTTTGCACAAAGATAATTTGAAGGGCTTTTTAAATTTTCAAATATTTAGTATCCATCTTAAATAACAGCTCCGTTAACTGAGTTGCCATTCACTTATTTTAATTCGGTACATTTAAACAACTATAATCATCTTTTGAAATAGATCCAAGAAGTGGGTAACATTGAACCTAGCCAGTGACTTCTAGATTCAAAATTAGAAAAATGATGCTTTCTAGATCTTGCTTTCAGAGAAAGACCAGATATTTACCTCCCACATAGCACTGAGCAGAGAGCCATGCTGAAGACGGCCGCCAGCATGTTGGAGGCTCTCCCCGGTCCTGGCAGCACCTGCAGGTACCTCCTGAGGGAAGCTCTACCACGAATGCCTCCTCCCAAGAGAGTGAAACAAAGGTGGGAAGACAGTGGAGTTTCCTATAGAAACCTCTCAGAAAAGAAAACTTCAACACTTTATCATTAAATGCATCTTTTCACAGACCTGCAGCAGTTGCCTATCTACTGCCAAAGTTTCCTCTACAGATATAAGAAACAAGTCCTCGTGCATTCTTCTCTCTGATAATGGCAGCCCAGACTGAATGGGTAAATATAGGGGGAAAATACTTCCTCATTAAATAGTAGAATTCTTTAAAAATCCTCTTAAATCTCTCTTTCATACATGCATATATAATGAGAGCTCTTTAGAAGAGGAATCCCCTCAAGCAGCGCTCACTAGGTCCAGGGTCCCTGCCATCAGACAGTGGTCCAATGCCATGACTTGCGCAGGTCCAGGATCCCCTGCCATCAGATAGTGGTCCAATGCAGGGTCCGTGCCATCAGATGGTTCAGTGCCATGACCTGTATAGATCCAGGGTCCCTGCCATCAGGCAGCGGCCCTATGCAATGCCTTGCATAGCTCCAGGATCCGCGCCATCAGATGGTCCAATGCCATGACCTGCAGATGCAGATCTCCTCAGATGTTGTGGCAACAGGGATTATCCTTCCACCCTCACTGCATCTCCAGGTGCTCAGGGGTCTCCAGGACTGCACCTGGTGTTGCCTGAAGAGCTACGTGATGCTGATTCAAACCAGGTCAGATCTAAGTATTGTGTGATGTCCTCACAATACTTAGATCTGTAAGGCCCCAGCTTAGTTTATGTGTTTTTTTGTTGGTTGGGCAACACCCAGCAATGCTCAGGGTAACTCCTGGTTCTGCTCTCAGTTATAACTCCTGGAGGTACTTGAGGGACTATATGAGGTGCCAGAGACTAAACCTGGGTTGGCCGAGTGCTAGGCAAACACCTCACCCACTGTACTGTCTCTCCAATTTTTAAGGGTGTTTAAGCAAATAAGTAAAGTTAATGTTGCCCTGGTCGTGGCAGCTCAGTCTCCCAAATACTCACGGACAGGCACGTTGGTAGTCCCCAAGTCTATCAACTCTCGGGCAAAGCCTGGGAAGAAGAGCAATCCCACAACACTTAGGAGCCCCAATTGTTCCACATTCAATGGGCAAACTCTCAAATTATCTCCAAAGCAGGGAAAAATGGTGTCCCAGTGAGGACTGGTGATCTGGTGACTCGGTGAGAACTGGTAATCTGGTGTCTCAGTGAGGATCTGCTGATCAGATATTTTATTGAGGATCTGATGATCTGGTGTCTCAATGAGGATCTGTTGATCTGGTGTCTCAGTGAGGATCTGTTGATCAGATATTTTATTGAGGATCTGGTGATCTGGTGTCTCAATGAGGATCTGTTGATCTGGTGTCTCAGTGAGGATCTGGTGATCTGGTGTCTCAGTGAGTATCTGTTGATCAGATATTTTATTGAGGATCTGATGATCTGGTGTCTCAATGAGGATCTGTTGATCTGGTGTCTCAGTGAGGATCTGGTGCCCTTGTTGTGAGTGCATTTGTGTTATACTTTTATAAAAGCAGCATAATATAACCTTACATGAAAATAAAATCATCTATCTTACTAAATTTAATCAATTGACCAATCAATTAATTAGCTAATTAGATTTTGTTTGGGGAAACACCAAGTGAGGCTCAGGGGTTATAATCAGGAATCACTCCTTGTGGGGCTTGGAGTGGTCTATATGGGATGTCAAGGATTGAACAGGGATCAGCCACATGCAAGGCCAGCACCCTCCCCACTGTACTGTTGCTCCAGCTCATCTTTTATTTTTATCTATCGATTTATTTATTTTTAACAGATTTGCTATTTGGAAAGTTTAGGTTTCTTTGAATGTTTTTATTATTAATTACAAATAATGCATGCGTATAATATTTATGCGATAATTCTCTCCACATTCCTAAAACAAATTCAATATTTTTCCTGCATGTTGCCAGACTGTGTCACTTTGCGATGCTCATAAGTTCTTTGTATAAAAATTCTTTTAAAAAAGGACCTGTATATTACATTTCAACAACTGAAATTATTTTCATTTATATTCAACTATTTACATTTTATTACGGTAAAAGTCTTACTGACTGCCATTATCTACTGGTGTATCTTTAGAGGAAAAAAATGTAAATACAATAGTCCAAACTTACAAAACAAATAAGTTAGGGAGTGAACAATTTGCATTACAAAACCATTATTTGCTTTACAAAGTGGTACAAATTTTAATTGAAAGCACCTTGCAATATTACCAAATTTGCGACAATTCCATTTTCACATAACTTTCCTCGAACATACCAAGCACACACAATGCGGTCTATTATTTGAATACGTTTTCATGAATCTGAGGAGGTTAATTGAATTCGGGCTGCTTTTCTGAGAGGGCAAACTGGGCACCGTGTAGGGAATCCATGACGGACCATCACAGCTGCAGTTGTCTATATAGAATTGTCTTTAAAACTTGGGTTTTGTTTGTCAGAAAATATGAAAGCTTCAACAGTGGGAAGAATATCTGCTTCCACTCCCTTGCTTCTCAGGCGTCCAGCTACATGCCAGCCAGCAGAGTGGCATATGGCACATAACACGCATAGCCAACCCCCCACCGGCATATTTGCAGAAGCAACAGTACATATTGAACTAAACCACACCTCGTGGAGGAGACTCTTAATCATCCCTTACTCTGGTGCTGAAGAATGGTGGAGGGTGGGGCCGGCAACCTGGTGGCTGGCAGAGTAGCTGAAGGGATTGAGAAGGGGGCGTTTCCCGGGAGGGTGGCTGCAGATTCATTGGCTCTAATTTCCCCTGCCAGACAAATGAAATGACAATGCTGGAGGGCTTAGAAAAACTGGGGCAACTCTGGGGCAGTGGGCGGTAGAGAATGTATTAATGACAGCCTGCCGGACCTCTGAGTGGCAGATCAAACACCCAGATACACACACTCCCCACGACCAACCAGCCCTGGTCCTGTCTAACAGTTTCCTCGTCTTTTTGTCCCAGTCAGTCATTTTTGAAAAGGCTGCTGCAGTAGTACACAATCCGCCATTCCAAAAACTCTTGTGTTTTTGTCAGAAGCATCTAGAACAGACGTTTGAGGGGGGAAGTCAGGCGTGTTTCCAGCACAATCGGGGAATTCCCAGCAAGAACTCTGACCCTCGCCAGCTTCTGGCCTTCAGAACATGAGTCTAGGAGGAGTGAGGTGGGTGAAGATGGGGCCCTCCTGCCACTTGGCTTCCCCACCCACCTACTCGCTCCTTTCAGGCATCTGGCATGACGCCAACCCAGGTGCCCAAGACACGCCCCGAGGCCAAGCAAGGTGCTGCGGCATCCAGGAGCAACTGAGCACTGTTAGAGCTCATGGCCCAGGCTCAGAAAAGGAAAGGCCCATTTTTAATTTTATGAAGTCAGTGGTAAATTAAAGTAATGAGCGGGAGGGGGCGGGAGGGAACTGGCCTGGATGTCAGAGGAGCCGGGTTTCCTTCCAGCTAGGCGCGATTCAGCTGTGTGACCTTGGCAGGAAACGTTAATCCCTGCAGACCCAAGTTTTCTCAGCTGAGAAATGGAAGGTGGAATGAAATCATCTGGAGAATAAAACTGGGCCAAGGGATGGATTTTGTGTATGACCCTGCATGGCTGGACTGGTGAAGCTGCGCCTGTGTAGATGTGTAGAGAACCAATAAAGATAATTCCCAGGATAAGGGAATTAAAGCCAGCCCAGGGCAGAGACACCCGCAAGGGAGTGCGGCCAGATGGGGAAAGACCCTCTTTTCCTCTTGACCCCAGACAGCATTTCCCCCAAAGCTTGGTGTTGTTTCGATTTTATATCAAATATGAATGCTTTTGTGGGTCATAAATTCATGACATGCTAGCCTGACCTTTCTGTTTGTTGTTTCTGTTTTGGGCCCTGAGGTTTCTCATGAGGTTGAGTTCACACATCGGCGGGGCTCTCACTGTCCTGGTGTCACTGACAGTGGTGGGCGCTGGCTGTGGCGGAAACTAGCCCTGACCAGGTTTCCTGCAAGAGAGAAGTGGCTCTTCGCTAGAGGCTGGCTAGAGGAAGAACAGAGTAGCCTGCCCAGGCCCTGTGGAGAAGACAGGAGCAGTGCTCGCACCATACTTCATAGGAAAAGTTGGCTCCGGCACTCCCAATTTAGGTGAGGGGATAGCTCCTGGGGTAGGGATGTTAAAGAATGTCGCTGAGGTCAGGTTCTAAAAAGTGCCACAGACACCTGACAAGAAGGCTCTGATATTTTTCTTAGTATCTGAAATAAATGCCTCGATGATTGATATAATTTAATCAGTTTTCTGAGATAAGAGGCTTCCTGAATAATCTCGTTTGCTGAGTGCTTATGAAGTGAGTGTATTTAAAGAATCACAGTGCTTTTCAAGTAAATTATATGCTCCAAATTTGAGATAACTTTAACCTCAACAGCTGTCTGATGTGAAGGAAGTTAGCTACAGAACTGAGGATAGGGAAAAAGGCAAAAGAGCTGTAAAAATCGAGTAACCATACTATTCTTTCTAGACTGATTTGGATGCCTCAGAAATAGGCCTCTCCTCCTGGGAGTCTGACAGCTTACTGTGAATACAAGACAATCACACCACACCACACACAGACAAAAGACAACATCAGGAGTGCCTTGCAGCAAGCCATATCAGACAGGGAAAAAGCCCTCCCGAAATGTCTTCAGCAGAACACCTGGTGCCTGGACCTGCTCTGTTCTGCTGCGCGTGGCTGAGAGCTGGCTCGCTTCCTGTGCTCTTCCTTGGGTCCAATTTCAATGATTATTTCTTCCCATTTTGTGCTGCTGACATCAGACTGATTTCAGTTCCTGGGATTAAAGTTTCTGAAGGTTGTTATCACTCCCTTTCAGTAGAGCATATCTTCAAACACCTTCTTGGATAATTACCATGGCCCAATGATGGGCAATCACCAGAGTGATTTTGTGCTCATGCACATGCAGCGTGTGCGTGTGCGCACACACACACACACACACACTCACTCACTCATTCATACCAGTTTTTCTCCAGTGTTTTTTTGCTTTGTTTTTACATTTTCAAAGGGCAACAGTTCATGCAAGACAGTAGAAGGAGAAAATAAGAAGACATGTGGTAGTGCTTAAATTATTCCCCAAGAGGGAAAATGTCCAATATGAAATTATTCCATCTTTCTACTATGCTGGGGTGGGGAAGGAGACATATCAACCAAGAAAATCATAGTATACCCACAATACCCAGAGGAGAGTTGAATTATATTATCAATTTCCAAATACAGTCAGCAATATTTCACCAGAAAAGCTGCTTTGCAAAAATTATACCTCTAATGTTTACACTGGGAAATACCTCCTTTCCTTCCCTGCATTCCCCAGCCCTCTGCACACAGATTTGAGCATGCATTCTCTCTCTCCCTCTCTCCCTCTCTCTCTCTCTCTCTCTCTCTCTTTCTCTCTCTCTCTCTCCCTCTCCCTCTCTCTCTCCCTCTCCCTTCTCCCCTCCCTCCTGTTTCCCCCCCATGGTCCTGTGTTGTTCACCTATTATCCATACACCTACACAGGCTATTGTGATTTGAGGTGCCCAAACGCTCCTTCTTTCAGCAATCATTCAAAGCAGACTCTTGTCTCTTATTTTGTATATGTTCTAAGAGCCTTTTACATTCATTCCAGATGCCATGGTAAAAGGGCATCTGGGGAGAAAAATCAATGTGACCATTTCTTGCGATTATTATTTTTTATTCAAATGTATAACTGGAAGAGGGAGGGGGAGCTGGGTTCTATTTTCCTATTGTTTTATGCAGTTTATGCAACTTCAATCCATTCAGCACAGGCCCAGGTATGGTATATGAAGGTGTGATGATAGACCTATATTTTGAGAAATATTTGGGGAGTAGGTAGGCCACCCCCCAGCTGTGTGACTGTCCTGGCCCAGGGCTCACTTCTAGTGGTGCTTGGGGATCAGATGTCATGCTGGACATTGAACCGTGTTAGCCATGTGCAACACAAATGCCTTACCCCTGTGCAATTTCCCCTAAGAAACATTTTTTGGGGTTTTGGGGGGCTTACTCCTGACTCTTCACACAGGGATCTGTCCTGGCCAGTTCAGGGGACAATATGTGATGCTGGGGATTGAATTCTAGTCAGCTACATGAAAGGCAAATGTCCTACAAACTGTACTGTTGTTCTGGCCTATACTTTTCCTTTTTAATGTGAAAATAGGTATTTGGAGATTGTTCAGAAGGCTGTATTACATACTCTGCAAGCAGGGATTTGGGGTTCAAGCCAGAAACTAAGCCAGCTGAAAGTAAGTGATGTGTACACATGGTCCCATCTAAAAATCATATTTAAATTCAGCTATTGAGAATTAAGTGCCTACCTACTCTCTCCCCTCCCTTCCTCCCTCTCTCCCTCCCTCCCTCCACCTCTCACCATAGATAAGCACCTTCATTCTGTTTCTTGGTTTCTTCCTAGTGTTTAAACTGACATACACACACAAATATCCATATTCTTTTCCTTTTCCCACTTCTTTTGCTATGTTTGTGAGGGCCAAAAGAAAATTGCTGAAGAGGGAACACTCGAGTAGAGGAAAACCTGATGGGTTATCCGAAGCTTTGGAGAATAGAACTTATACCTCGATTTCTCAGATTTCTTGAATCACTTTCTTTGATTTTTTTTTTTTTTTTGCTTTTTTGGGCCACACCTGGTAATGTTCAGGGGTTACTCCTGGCTCTGCACTCAGGAATTACTCCAGGCAGTGCTCAGGGGACTATATGGATGCCGGGATCGAACCGGGCTGTGTCGGTCGCATGCAAGGCAAATGCCCTACTTGCTATACTATCACTCCAGCCCCAGTTATTGTTAAATCTATTCTTTGGGCCTCTTAATTCTTCAAACTTCCACATTTTTTACTATCTATTCAAACCAAGTTTTAGAAATTCATAGAGTTCTTCTCTTGGGCCTAACAACAAACCCACGGATAGGCCAGTCTAAGACCAGAAGTACAACAGCAAGAGCAGTACAGGGGTCCTGAAGACCCATCAGCCCCAGCCAGGGCTGTGATTTAGGCCCTGTGGGTAAGGCCCAGGGACCTTTATCCTCCCTGTGCCTCACCTGAAACAGCAAAACAAGGGCCTTGGCAACATCTTACTCTTCAGGAGCTTGGAAGTTTCAAATAGAGTGATTTTATAGATTTCAGAAACAGCCTCAGGAATGTGTGTACAAACAGATAATTGATGCTGAGCTCTGTGTGGGACTGTGGCAGATACCCCAAACCATTGAGTAATTTTAATCTAATAGTTCGGAAATGAACAGGCAACAATGATAGCAACCTGTCCTTCAAACAAGCTGAAACACACCCCGTCATCTACTGCCAACATTTTTTTTATTTTTTGCTTTTTGGGTCACACCTAGCAATGCTCAGGGGTTACTCCTGGCTCTGTGCTCAGGAATTACTCCTGGTAGTGCTTGGGGAACCATATGGGATGACAGGGATCAAATCCGGGTCAGCTGCATGCAAGGCAAATGCCCTACCCCTGTGCTATTGCTCCGGCCCCCTGCCAATATTTTTTAATATATTATATGCCAAAGGAATAAGAGATAAAGCAAAAGAGCTGGAGAGATAGTTCAGGAGTAGGGCGTACATCTGGTTTCTGGCCAAACTGGGTTCAGTCCCTGACACCAGCAGATGGTCGCTGAGTGTCACTAGGGTGTTGCAGTACCCAAGCATCACCGCCTTCTCGGCCCTTCTATTTAATTACTGGCCTGGTTGACTGATAGCCCCCGGGCCTCCTGAGCACTGATCGGGCGCTGCCCCCCCAATCAGTTAAAATGTGGGTGATAAGTAAAGCTAATTATTTCATAGGTATAGGAAGAATACAACAGTTGCTTTCCACAGTCCATGTTTTCCCTAACGAACTATGTAATCAGTGAATTAATGAAGGTCAAATAAAGTTTGTAAATTGAACGAAATTTTTAGTTCAACTTATGTTCTTTGGTGAACTAGTTTTCTCATCAAGATGAAATGTGTGAGCATGCATAATACTTCCCCAGAACAAAGATCTTTAGCAGAGCTCTCACCTACCACCTCTCTGCTAGCCTCAAACCAGGCAACAGAGCACTTTCTTATGAATCCTACGAGAAGAGCCAGCATGTTGTAAGAGGTCAACCTATTTTCTTATGGGGGAGGGGGTGTTAGCCACACCATATCTCTATTTTTAAGGCGCATGCTCCTTTCATCTACCTTAGCATACACTCATATGCTGCTCCATGTCCACCGGAAGGAAATGAGCTTAAGTGAATCACTCAGGTCCCCACTGGGTGATGACTCTTCCATGAAGCGAATAAGACATTTTTTGTAGAGGGAAATAAAATTGCCTCACAATAATCCCTTTCATCAATGTATGTATCATTCACGCAGTGTGTGTGTGCTGTCCCTGGAGCTTCAGAGGTTCATTTATTCTCCTCCCAGAACTCATGTTCTGGGTTTGCCAGTCTCTGGGTACTGAGACACATTCTTTCATACATTTCTCCCAGCTTTTGAGTTTCTTCGGAAGTAAATAAATCCAACTCCTGTTATTCCATCTTGGCCAGAATCAGAAGTGTCATATTTTTAAACACCAAAGTGTTTCTTAAACTTGGATGTCAAAGCCATCTTATGAGCAACTCATCACAAACAGATTTTTGGGTTCCCACCCAGAAGCGATTTGGCAGAGCCACAGTAGTGCAAGCCTCTTCTGGAATGCTGGGCCCCGCGTCCCGCCTCTGACAGTAGGGGCCTTCTTCTGGGAGGTGCTCACGGACCACTAGGACCAAGACACCCTTACCCTCAGTCATATCGTGCCAGGGGTGGATCCCCTTTTCTAACAACAGGCCAAGCCCTACCCTTTGGACTATCTCCCAACCCTCCAGGAATTTGGGGTGAGTTTGTTGTTGCTGCTGCTATTATTGTTTTCACTGTGTCTGATATTAAACCTAGACTCTTATACGCGTAAATCATGTGCTTTCCTACTGAGCCACATCCCGACCTCTGTCTTAGCACTTTTTATCCACCCCTCAGTGATCTGAGGACAGACCTGTTGTTTGGGAACCGGTGGCTTTAAATGAGTACATTTATTTGTCAGCTAGCCTCAAGTAAAAGCTCCATATGAACCCTTTATTTTTCAGATGGAGAAAATAAAAGTAAATGGTGAGATCAATTTCATGCCAGCCTTTGAGTTACTGAGTTTGGGGCGCATGCTGCCACCTCCGAGGAGCGTCTAAGGAGGTCAAAGTTCTGCTCTAAAAGGAGAGTTCTAGAACCGGAGAGGTAAGTTAGTGGGGAAGGGCTCACCTTGCCTGGGGCCAACTTCTATTTGATCTCCAATACCATAGACCCCCAAACACCTCCAAGTTGTGAGCTGGGGCTAGCCTCCAAGCACCACTAGATATGGTCCCAAACAAAGCCCCAATAAAAATAAGTAAAAGGAAGTGGGTTTCTTTTGGTGGTGGTGGGGGGGGGGGCATAGGGCATACCTGAAGATGCTCAGAGTTTACTCCTGGCTCTGTCCTTGAGCATAATTTCTGGTGGTTCAAAGAGGAACCATACAGGAACCAGGGATGAACTTAGGCTGGATGCAAGACAAGTAAGTGCCTGCCCCATTATACCATCTCTCCAGCCCACCCTCCCCCAGTAAAAGGAAATTCTACTCACTTGTGACGTAGCAAACCCCGGCTCGCCCGGCAGCCTGGGACTTGCAGGGGAAAGGCTCAATTCCTGATTTCTGTCTGCACAGAGAGGGCATACATCCTCACAGCTACAGCTTAGTTCAACTCATCTTGGAAAAAATATTTTTTGGCTTATGTGGTTTTATGCTTTTTAGAACTCCATTTTTAAGCACTGGGCCCATCCAAACCCACTAAGGCTGAGCTGAAGCATCCAAGGAAGATGCGAGTTTCACACCAGTCTCTGCTGAGTCTGTGAAAACTTCACAGATTTGATCAAACTGCTTTGTTGAGAAACCAAAACAAAACTCACTAATTCTAGTGGGGTCTGTAGGGTTCAGTGGTTTTTATCCAAAATGATGGCAAAAGCATGTGGTGAGTCATGTGACTTCTAAGCCTAAAAGGTTTCATTATGAAACCTAAAAGAAACCCACAGTCTTAAAATATTCTCCCAAGAGACAAACCAAAAACATGAAAAAGAAAATCTTCTTACTTTTTGGTCTATAAACATAGACTAAGGAAACATCCAAGCCAAATGTTGTTGGGTCTCATTACATTTTCAATCTAAAGTTGAATTTTATTCCATCGAGATGGCATTGTTTATTACCACTGTCTATGGCACTTGAGTCATCTAGAAAACTTCAGGAGTGCAGAGGTCTGCTCTTGTTGGTGCCATGACCGGAATGGCCTATTGCCCAATAAATAATAGGAGCCCAACAACATAAATGGAAAGACCTTATTTTGCTGTATCTTCCTCTGCCTAGGTCATGAAGGCAAAAAACTATCAAATTAATTCTATTTCCTACAATTTAATATAAAACTTCATTCCTGAATTTCCAGATCCCTTTATAATAGTGACTCAAATTCTAGAATAATCTAGAGAAATTATAGTATCTGCATGTTTCTTGTGAATATCACTATTAAACAAATAAACCAAGATTTTGAGGGTCAGGAAAGGGCTCAGTCAGGTGGTTATTATGCCCCCAATAAACTGGGACTCCTGATAGATTTCAGTTTGTTTCAGCTGGAGGACCCAATAAGAAGGGGCAATTGTAAAGTTGGCTTGAGTGGACTCTTCTTCCTATTCATGTAGTGAAAGGGTCTCCCCATGTAGTCCAGGGCTCCTAGAGACCAAGGCAAGTCCTGAAATGGACACAGCATTGCTTCATTAGTCAGAGTGGCTATAGATAAATTTTATTTAGAAGGGAAACATTCTCAGTGGGAAAAACTGTCAAATTATCTATGGCCACTGTTCACTCACTATGCAAATGTCAGAGTTCATCTCCAGAAATTCTCATTTAGTAGTATGTGGTGGGGTCCAAGAATATCTGCTTTAAAAACACCCAGTGAGATTCTGGTGCAAAGGATCTTCACAGCACACTTGGAAAAAAATACCATTTGATAAGACGCAATGGGAAGAGTGCTCCATCTCTCTCTGCTCACAGATCTTGACTGTCACCCTGAAATCTTTTCCACTGGATCCAGGGTGCCTGGGTTTCAAGGTCCCTTCAGGGAGAGTGTCAAGTGGGGAGAACAGAGTGGGCTTGGGAAGCCCAGGTGACTTAGGCAAGCTGGATCTTAACTAAAGGAATCAGATCAACAGGATGTGGGGATAGACAGAATGAATTAAGAGGGAAGAAGGAGCCGGACTCTTCTGTGTGTCCAACCAGAAGCTGGTCTGGATGCTCAGCAAAGGACGACAGGCAAAATGGTTCCCAAGCACATTTTTCAAAGCGTGATCTTTCTGCCCAGGCATTTTATTCTTTCTCTTTTTGAGGTAGGGAGGACCCAAACTCACTGCGCTCAGGGACCCTGTGGTACAGGGATTAAACTGGACTCTCACAATCAAAGTATGTGCTACAGGTTTTTGAGCTCTCTTCCTGACCCCTCTCCCAAGCCCAGGAAAGGTTTTCTTTTGAAATTGAGGCACACTGATTTACAGCACTGCTCATGGCAGGGTTTCCTGCATGCAGCGGTCCAACACCACCGTCAATGGCAGTCCCTCCTGCCGCCATCCGCTCAGTCTCCCAGACTTTTCACACAATCATTTTCCCCACCTCATCTTTTCTGCTGCTCCAAATGCTGACTTTCTTTCCAGTCCTATTTGCCCATGTTACTTTGTCCCAGCAAGCCATACAGTTCAGTTCCAATGTGAGACAGCTAGCCAGTACTAAGGAACAATGCCAGTACTACCAGTAACAATGCCAGTACTAGTAACAAGGGGGCTTTTAGCACAGGCTTCTGACTCTCGTGCACAGGGTTTCAGCAAGAAAGGGCATTCTTTGGGCACAGTACCATGACTCCCAAAGCAGTTCTGTGTGTGCATATATGTGTGTCTGTAAGTGTGCACGTATTGTGTATGACATAAAAGTGGTGACTCCTGGGGAGGCAAAAGGTCTGGAGGATCTAGATTTGCGTGAAGCTATGAGGGAAGTTATTGAGAATCTGTACACATTGCTGAAAACTTTATGAGTAGATTGTAAGCCCAAAGATGCACAGAAGGAGAAAGATAATGGTGGGATGAACTTGGTGGCAAACAGTGGGAGATGCAGGAACAAAAGGGACCAGAAGCCGAGATCTTTGGGGGCTGCCTCCATGGGGCAGGTCTGGCTTTCAAAGGGGACAACAGGAAAGGGCTGGAGCATGTGCTATGCATACAGAAGGCCCAGGTTTGGTCCCCCAAGCACTCCCAGGAGCAACTCCGGAGGACAGAGTCAAGAGAGAGGCCCAGAGCACTGGTAGTTGTGACATAAAACAACAAACAAAAACTCTCAAACCAAAAATCAGGAATGACTTATTGGGAAGGAAAAAAAATCCCTTCTGTCCTGACTGGAGGCCGCTGTCAGTACTGAGCCTTCTGTTCTGAAGCTGAGTGGGGACGGGCGCTCAGGGACCTACACTCAGGGATCAGGCATCAGGCAGGAGTCTAGGTGCAAAGGCAGATTCAGGGCTAAGCGGTGAAGCAGGAACTAACCAAGCAGGGAGCCAGAGGGCAGCCTGGCCTTCCTGTACTGCCCCAGCCAGCTGCTCCCTGGGCTAGCTCAGCCTCATGCGCAGGTGGCCAGCAAGGGCCAGACTCCCAGCCCTTCCACACGGGGGTGTCTTTCCTAGCAACAGCCCCAGGTGGTGGCCTGTCCTCAGGACGAGGTAGCAAGGGAATGCCCACTGGTGCCAAGAAGACAAAGGTGTCCTGGGAAGAAAAGACCCCTCCTGCAGGCAGATACAGCATGGACATGGACAGATACAGCGCAGTCTGGACTCTACCTGTGCAGAGCCTTTGTGCAGAGCACCGAGTACTCAGACAGCCACTGAGGTGACCGTGTGGGGCAGCAACAGGGCCAACTTTTTCTGAGTCTGGAACACACTGGCCAGATCTCAGTGGTTTTGAGCAAAAGGCAGGAAAATTTGGGGTTTGAGTTGTCTATGCCTCCTTAGAGGAGTGGTAAATTAGTCACTACGGAGGGACAGAAAACATGAACACTGAGCTAACTGGGAAAACAGGAGCAAGAAGGTGAGTCTGGGAGCCGGGGACATCAGCCTTCAGGTGCCAGCCCGAACTGTCCCGTAACTTAGGGATGTGGGCTGTGCAGGGAATAAACTGAGAAAAGCTACTGAAGGATGCCACTGCCAGAATCTTGTTCCAGCTGAGTGGTGAGCCATGATCCACACCCTGGCTGTACCAGACAAAAGCTTCAGCTGTGCTCCTTTTTCAAGATGGGGAAGTGCCACTTTCCTGCATGGGGCTGAAAGTTTTGGAACACTTGCAGTAGAGACAACCCAGAGGCCTGCTCCCTGGCCAGTAAGCTTTTGTTTGGCTCCCCGAGAAAGACCTTAAAATATCTCTACTTCCGAATTTGCCATCCACCCATTTCCTTATCTGTAGATACCAGCTTTCCCAGTGAGTTTGTTGGTTCTGGCAAGAGGCTCTTGACCTGATTTCTGTTTCTCTTCGGTCTGACCAGTTAAGTCACTAATCTTTTGTTCCATTTTTTCTTGACTGCCTGAGCCGTGCCAGGTACCAGGCTTGGGGAATATAGAGGTGACTCTGACAGGGTCCCCCTTGCAAAGAGCAGGCAGAGGGCAAAGAGACAGAGGCTGCCTACCACGCCCACACTGTCCTTTCTCTTCCTGCTGGAATCCCAATACAGTTACACTCACACACCTACACATACACACACACACATACATGAGCACGCAAACATACAGCCTGGGTGTGAGGTGTGAAGCCAGGAGTGGAATGAGTCAGAGCCTAAGTGAGGGAAGGGAACAGGGCCTGCCCTGGGCCCACGTCCTTACTGGAAGCACTGGCTTCCCCCAGGCCAGGAGCAACACCAGCCAGCATGTCTGGAAACAGCCAGCGGGCACCAAGGTCAGCTCTGTCCTACTCTCAATAGGATATTGTAAGACATTCTACAGCTTATTTATGAACAGCACAATTTATTGTGATATAAATAAATGCTGAAATCCAACCATGTAATTCGTATCATGCATGGACAGCTGAAGTGCTGCTAACTTCTGAAAAGCGTCTCTCAGAGGGCGGTGTGTGATTTGTTTGCTTCCTTGGATGGTGCCCAGCCTTGAACCCGGTGCATGTGTTCCACCCCCTGAGCTGCATCCTCAGCCTATTTGGAGTCTTGTGAATGATGCTGGTGGCGACGTGCTGGCTCGGCGGGTGTCCACATGAATGTTCACAGCTCAAGGCTCAGACTGTTCTCCTGGGATGGAGCCACTATAGGATGCTCACCAGCATGGTGCAAGCTCCTCACTGCTCTGCTTCCCAGCTCACACCCTGAAGTCACTAACCAGTGAATGTCTAGAGGTTTCTCATGCAGGCTGGAATCCTTCTTTTTTTTTTTTTTTTTTTTTTGCTTTTTGGGTCACACCTGGCAATGCTCAGGGTTTCTCCTGGCTCTGCACTCAGGAATCATTCCTGGCGGTGCTCGGGGGACCATATGGGATGCCGGGATCGAACCGGGCGGGGCTGGAGCGGCCACGTGCAAGGCAAGCGCCGGCCCTGGAATCCCTTCTGTTGAAGGGTGAGACACTATATCAGGAAGCTTGCTCATTTGCTTCTCTGCTTCTCTGAAAATTTGGTCAGTCATTGGGTAATGTTCACTTTTTCATGTATTTTTAGAAGTTCCTTCTATATTTCAAGTAATTAACATTTATCAGTTTTACTTGGTTTAAGTATCATTTTCCCTTTTATAATATATATTATCACTTGTCACTTGTCTTCCCGTTGTTCATCGATTTGCTCCAGTGGGCACCAGTAACATCTCCATATGTCCTGTCACATGCTAGTGTAGCCCGAGGGCATCTGCTCACTCTAGGAACACGAAGAGCCTCAAACCATTCATTCAGGTCATGGGAATGAGGTCTATAATTATTATTGGTTTATGGCATATCAAATGCAACACGGATAGCTTGCCAGTCTCTGCCGTGCAGGATAATATATATTAAAGTTTCATTTATACTGAATCTTGATAGACAAACGTTCTTTGTTTTTTATTAGACATATCATCACTATATATTTTCTGGTTAATGTTTTCAGTAAGTCCAATTCTTCCTCAAAGTCATAAAGATTTAATTTCCTGTTAATATTAAGTTTTGCCATTTACATTGCCACATACACTTAAGTTGGGTTCATCTGGGATTAATTAAAACAGGGTCTGAGCTAGGGCTCCGATGATTTTCTTGTGCATAAACAAGTATCGAAGGACAATGTCTTCAATTCTTCCTTTCTCTAGTTATTGCCTTGCAACCTGTGTCACGGATTACATTTCTGTAAGCACAGCCTGTATCTGGGTCTTTTCCTTTGTTGTACTGTCAGTTTGTTTATTCCTGAGCTGAGACCACCCTTTCTTAACTGCTAGAGTTTCATGAGATTATGTTGATATGGGGAGGGGGACAAATCCCTTCTTGTCGGGCGCACCGCCGGGTCCCGACAGTGCCGGAAGCGAGTTCCCTTCTACCTCCGGCCGGCGAGGAATGGATGGACACTCAGGAATCGGTGCGATTTTAGAAGGCTTTACTTATCACAGGTTCAGGCATACAAATCAGCAAAAAGGAAAAACCCGATGCTTAGGATTCCAGGCTAGAACCCCAGCCACGTGTAGGCCAAGATGGCGACCACCACGTGTGAAACTTCCAAGGGGAATAAACGCTCACAAGGGCGATTCCACCGGGAAGAAGAAGCCCGGGAGAGCGGGAACCTGCAAGTTTATACCCCCCAGCAACTCAGACCTTCCTCCCATTGTTATGGAAAGCAGGGAGGGTCCAATGCCCTTAGGTAGTCCCTCCCTGCATCTCATCTAGGGCCTTTACTGTGCTAATGTTTTGTTCAGGGAATGCCTTTGAAATGTAGAGAAGGGGGTTTCTGAGATGGCATGTCACTGTACCAAAGATCAACACCAATGCCAGTTAAATATTTCTCCAAGCCTTCACAAGTCTCCTCTACTTCATTGTCGTTTTATATTTTATCAGGGAGCCATGCTTGTTTGTTTGGAAGCAAACAGCATTTCTCTCTGGTCTAATTACTTAGGTGTCCTTACGTGGCCAGGCTAATATGCTGGTAAGATCTAGCTAGTCCCACGATGATTGTGATAGCATGGGAGAATATTTATACCAGCTAGTACAGCATACATGGTCGGATAAACTGCCACATTTAGACTACCCCCTTACCTACGAAGTGATTTGCGGGAGGCAATCCAGAGCAGATGCAGCGGCCCTTAGGAGTCCTGCAACACCTTCTTCTATTTTTTTTCAAGAGTGCTTCTTCAGTCTTGTCTGGGCTCACTATTATGCATTTAGAAACAAGTTGTCAAGTTCTTTGTAAAGCTCTGAAAGGATCTTTATTGGAATTGTGCTGAATTTATTGATCATTTTTTTCAGTGAATTAAAATCTTTATATATTGAGTTTTCCTGTTCATTAAAACAGCATACGTCCATTTTTTTTAGGTCAATTAAAAGTACTTCCACTGCACTTCCTTGTGCCAGGCAAATATCCTGCTCCTGAAACTGAGGTGTGGGGATAGATGGAGCAGACAGCATTAACACACTGCAAAATAATAATAATAATAATAATAATAATAATAATAATAATAATAGTTATTGTGCAACATATCTACTGATCACAAGTGTATTTTGTGTACACAAAATATACAAAATAAGTAATAAATACTTTTATAAAGGTGGAAAATCTGAATAAACTTTAAATAATTTTAAATTATTTATTTATTTAATAAGTATTTTAAAATTATTTTGAAATTTTTAAATAGTTTTAAAAAATAGGTGGAAGATCTGAAGAACATGATGAAATAAATACATTGCCTCTTTCTCTAGGCAGAATATCACAAATTGGGGTGATGTGGTTTCACTGGGTTAATGTGGCGTGTTCAAGAAACATTAGAGAGCCAGAAAGATGGCTCAAGGTTATAGGCAAATACTTTGCATGTGGCAGGCTCAGGTTTGAGCCTAGCACAGGACAGTCCCCTGAACACTGTCAAGAGCAGACTCTAAGCACTGAGTAAGGAGTAGATTCTAAGTACTGTTTGGTTAGCTGGAAGGATGGAAGAAAGCAGGGAGGGCAAGATATAGAGAGAGAGAAAGAGAGAGAGATAATGGTAATTAAAAATCAGAGGAGTCTGAGAAGGTTGGAGTAGAGACAACAAAGAGAGCTATAGGAGATGATGATGATAAACCCCCCCAAAGTACACAGGGAGTCATTCGTTAAATTAGACAGAGGCCTGAGCAGTGGGGGATGGGCCAGACCCAGTGTGTGTATTGGAACTGACTTGAGGAGGCAACTTTATTAGTCAGGATCTCAAAAGAAAACACCTACTGCTGACTCATATTAAGAACTATTTATAAGGAGCAGGCCAGCAACACAGAGCACTTAGTTTGCATGTGTGAGGCTCTATGCTCCATCCCTGGCACCACATGTCTCCCTGGTATCTATCATTTCCAGGTGTGGCCCTCATGACAATAAGTTTTGTTTGTTTGGGGGCCACATTGGTGGCTCTAAGGGCTTACTCCTGGCTCTGCATTCAGGGATCAGCCTTTCTGGTGTCTAGGGGATCATATGGTAAGCAAGGAATCAAATCGAGGACAGTCTTGTGCAAGGCAAGCATCCTACTCACTGTACCAATCTCTGGGGGGAAGAGAAGATTCCTGGAGCAAGAAAATCAGATGATGGGGCTGGAGAGATAGAACAGTGGGTAGGGCGTTCCGCCTTGCATGTGGCTGACCTGGGTTCAATCCTGGCATCCCATATGGTCCCATGAGCTCTGCTGGGTGAGAACCAAAAAGCCATAAATAAATAAATATTTTTTAAAAAGGACTGGATGTTAGTCAAAGCATAAGATTGACAGAAAAACCTGAATATACACTTTTATATTCATAGCAGCACTATTCACAATAGCCAGAATCTAGAAACAACCAGAGTGCCGGAGAACAGATGATGGGATAAAGGAAACTGTGGTACATCTACACAATGGAATACTATGCAGCTGTTAGGAAAAACAAAGTTAAGAAATTTGCCTATAAATGGATGGACATGGAGAGGACCATACTGAGTGAAATTAGTCAGAGGGAAAAGGACAGATACAGAATGACTGCATTTATTTGCGGGATATAAAAATAAAGTAGTATGCTGTCGGGGGCGCCGCCGGGGTCCCCGACAGTGCCGGAAGCGAAGTTCCCTTCTACCTCCGAAGCCGAGGAATGGATGAACACTCAGGAATCCGATGCAGTTTTAAAGGCTTTACTTATCACAGGTTCAGGCATACAAATCAGCAAAAGGAAAAACCCGATGCTTAGGATTCCAGGCTAGAACCCCAGCCACATGTAGGCCAAGATGGCGACCACCACGTGTAAAACTTCCAAGGGGAATAAACGGCTCACAAGGCGAGATCCCACAGGGAAGAAGACCGGGAGAGCGGGAACCGGCTAGTTTATACCCGCCCCCCAACTCAGACCTTCCTCCCATTGTTATGGAAAGCAGGGAGGGTCCAATGCCCTTAGGTAATCCCTCCCTGCATCTCACCTAGGGCCTTTACTGTGCTAATGTTTTGAGCCGGGAATGCCTTTGAAATGTAGAGAAGGGGGGGTTTCTGAGATGGCATGTCACTGTACCAAAGATTAACACCAATGCCAGTTAAATATTTCTCCAAGCCTTCACAAGTCTCCTCTACTTCATTTGTAGTTTTATATTTTATCAGGGAGCCATGCTTGTTTGTTTGGAAGCAAACAGCATTTCTCTCTGGTCTAATTACTTAGGTGTCCTACGTGGCCAGGCTAATATGCTGGTAAGATCTAGCTAGTCCACGATGATTGTGATAGCATGGGAGAATATTTATACCAGCTAGTACAGCATACATGGTCGGATAAACTGCCACATTTAGACTACCCCTTATCTACGAAGTGATTTGCAGGAGGCAATCCAGAGCAGATGCAGCGCCCCTTAGGAGTCCTGCAACAGTATGCCAATATCCAAGATCAGGCAAAGCATGGATCAGGAGGTCTTGTCAGTGGGTGGAATATACTGCAAGTATGTGGGAGTCAGAGGTTAGGTAAGACAGAGAGAAGAGAACAATGTGCTAATAATTGTTGTAAATAATAATGCCAGCCTAGAACTAAGCATTGAATATAGGCAAAGGGATATACATGATAACCTCTAAGTGTATGTATTGCAAGCCACAATGTGTAAAAGAAGGAAGTGAGAGAGAGAGAGAGAGGAGGGAGGGAGAGAGAGAGAGAGAGAGAAGAGATAAAGAGCCTGCTCATAGAGACAGCTCATAGAGACAGGCTGGGGAAGAGGGGAGGGAATTGGGGACATTGGTGGTGGAAAGCGGGCACTGGTGGAGGAATGGGTGCTGGAACACTGTCTGACTGAAACTCAAACATGAACATCTTTGTAATTGTATATCTCACAGTGGTATAATAAAAAAATTTAATCAAATTAAAATAAATATGGTCGGCAACTACACTACCTATGCTTCGCTGATGACATCGTTCTAACAACACCAAACATTAGCCAAGCAGCACAAATGCTGGCTTACTTTGATGGAGAATGTGGAAAGATAGGTCTACAGCTGAATCTCAACAAAACTATGCTTATGAAAAATGAACTAATTCCTGAGGCCCCATACACTCTCAATGGAACAAACATCTCTGAATGCAGCAGTTATGTGTACCTAGGTCGAGAAGTCAACATGATGAATGACCTAAAACCTGAGCTGCGCATAAGGAAGAGAGCGGCATGGAATGCCTTCAAAGGCATCGAAGAAATAGCTAAAAGGACAAAGAACCTCCGGCTCTGGCAACATCTCTTTGACTCCACTGTTCTCCCTACATTAACATACGCCTCAGAGACCTGGGCCCTATGAAAGCACGATGAGAATGCTATTCGGGTCTCCCAGAGAGGAATCGAAAGAGCTATGCTTGGAATATCACGCCTCACTCAAGTGAGAGAAGGAACCCAGAGTTCTGACCTCCGTCGCTATTCCAGAATCAGGGATGCTGTCCCGTTTGCCAAGGCATCGAAAATCAGATGGGCTAGACATATAATGCGATTTGGAGATGACCACTGGACTAGAGCTGTTACCGACTGGATCCCACGGGATGTCAAAAAATCACGTGGCCGCCCACCTACAAGAATGTCAGACTTCCTTGTCAAGACCCTGAAGGAACGGTTTGAGGCTCTTCATATTCCTGAATCAACTAGATACCATTGGGCTACATTGGCAGGTGATAGGGTCCAATGGAAATGTTACTGGTGCCCGCTCGAGCAAATCGATGAATAATGGGATTCAAGTGATCAAGTAGTATAAGTTTGGTGAAATGTATGTCTGTTAGCAGAAAAAATGAATAGGCTTCTCATTTATTTTTCAGATGAAATAAAATAATAGCATATCTGTATATAATAGATTTGGTCCAGCACAAAGGGCTAACTGAATGATTCTGGAGAAAGGTGAGTGACTGGAGTAAACTCCTAGTATAGACAAGATGGGTGGAGCCTGGTGCATAAAGAAAGAGCTTGGGTTTATTAAATGTGTGGGAAACTCACCTGAAGGAACAGGGTGAGAGGGTGTTGTGGGTGCAAATGGCAGCGAGCATGCATGCCTGGTGGTGGTTTTGATATGCAGCTCTGTTTAGTTGCTTCTACTTCTCAGTGCAGAAAAAAAATCAAGGCCATCGGCTGATGGAGAGAATATGAGCCAAGTTGCATTAGAAGAGAGGGAAGTATTTAGTGGTCAGCTAACTTAGTAGCCATCAAATTTTTTGCTTGCATACTTAAAATAGTTTTGAAAAATGATTATCTCCTAATACATTTTCAGTTGACATCTAAAAATTGTCAACCTAAATTTAAGTCACTGAAAAAGATAAATTCATTTCGATAACTAGATCAGAGAGAAGTTTTGTTAATGGTATAAAACTTTTGAAACTTCTTAGTTATATTTCAAAATCACAAGAGAAATTGCTTTAATAACTATTTAAAATATATGATAGAAATTCTTTATAATGATCTATTAGCTGACAACTTAATTGGTTCTCAGTCTGCTTAATTACAAATAAGGAATTGAGAGACTAGAGAATACTACAAGAGTTAAGGTACACTTGGGAGAACCCCCCCATCCCCAAATAAAGAACTGAAAATTGAGCTGAAATGATATAAGTATATATGATAATATTAAACACTTTCCCCATAATGGTTACATCTGCAGTGTACAGGGGGCCACTTGGTATTGGGGGTCAAACCCAGACCCTTGCATATGCTGGATATGAGCACTATCACTAGAGCTCTCTCCGGGGCTCTCAGGTTGTTTACTTGATTTCTTACCCATTTACTCATGCACTGCAGTAATATTTATAATAGATGAGCTGCACAATTTAAAAATATATTCTCTAAAGAAAAGGACAAAAGTGAAGAGGGGGACCTCTGAGTCCCAGACGTTCTTAGACAAATTAGCTCAGGGAAGGTATACCTGCTAAGTGATTCCTTTGCCCACATGCTTATTAGCAAGCTTTCATCATCCACTTAAATACACACACACACACACACACACACATACACACACACAACACACCCTACCTGTGTAAATCTGGCCATTTAAAATATTCAGTAGCATTGAGTACATTTGCACTGCTATGCAACTATCACTACAATTCATTTCCAAAATTTTTCATCTTCCCAAACTGCAATTCTGTCTTTATCTGTTAAAAATTTCCTTTTCCCTTATCCAACTGTTCCACCCCTTGGCGACCAGCATTTTATTTTTTGCCTCTGAATTTGGTTATTCTACGTATATCATATCAATGAAACCATACATTATTTGACCTTTTTTTGATGGTTTGTTCCATTTAGCATAACATTTTCAAGCTCTATTCTTGTAGTATATCAGCATTTCACTCCTTTTAAAACAAAATAACATACTATTGTATGTTTCTTGCATAATCTATTTGAATAGTCTATATTCTATTTGTGTCCATCAATGGACATTCAGATTTTGCCAACTGTGAATGATACCGCTAAACTTTGGTGCATATGCATGCTGGACTCCATGGTTTTAATTCTTTTGAGTATATACCCAGGAATTGAATTGCTGGGTTATATGCTAAGTATGTGTTCAATTATCTATTTTTAAGATACTGGGGCTGGAGAGAGAACACAGAGTTAAGGTATCCCCCTGAATGGATATATATATATATATATATATATATATATATATATATATATATTCTGTAATGTTGGGTATTCTGTTTGCCCCAACAAAGTCCGGGAGCAGGATGTAGGAATCCCCTTCTGCCCCAGGGGATCGGGGTCCAGGAGACGGGGGAAGACACAAGAATTTAGCAAAATTTCAAGAGGTTTTACTTTCATAGGTTTTGGCGTACAAATCAGCAATTGGTAAACCCCCAAGCGTAGGGTTCCCAGCTGGGCCCGACCATGTGTAGGCCAAGATGGCTGCCACCATGTGTTAAGGCCCAACAGAGAAGAGAACAGAGAGGAGGAGAGGGAGAGGCAACGGGAAACCAAAGCGGCAAAAAGCCCCTTCTCCATTTTTCTAGCTTATTTTATAGTCAAAAGGCCCCAAAATCTTCCAGCCCAGCCCATCGTGGGCTATCTAGAAGTGAAGCCAGGGAATCCATCCTTTTGAAATGTAGATATTCTGATGGGTTTTTATGGCTCAAGCTTCACTAAAGCCAGAACTGATTCCCTGAGGTAAAATCTCCCCTAGCAGTGTGGGGAAGGGCTGCATCTCTGAACCAGAAAGCAGTTTCATAATGTAACTTGTAGGAAATGGAATTAATACCTTTTACCATGAATTTATAGCCAGTTGATCCCAGCCTCTGGATCCCACTAAGGTCCAAAATCCATCAGGATAATTCACTTTGGTATTACCTTTAGAGTCAGAGACATGTTAGTTTGCCGGAGGCGCACTGGCAAATCTCTGAACTAGGAGAATTGATTACATTAGGGTTGATCCACAGTGGCCAAGTACTCTTGCAATATCTACATATATGTCCCATGCAGGAACCCGTGGGAACAGAGTATTGAACTGGGGCAAGTGAGATTCATGATAAAAATATTTATGCCGTATAAAACTATGAACTCAATCCAATTCAGGCGGAGCTCCCATTGTGTCTGCTCTGGAGAGTCCCTAAAGGCAGGGACCGGCTCTTCACATAAGCTAAGTGTGGCTGGAGGCTAACGCTCAGTAGGGCGTGTCACCCAACACTGTAGCACCACATGTTCACCAGGTACAGCCCTGGAGGCTCTCATATGCCACTGAGTGTGGCTCTGGGTTGAGACTTGAAAGCCTCTGGGGTGATCCTGGTGGTCCCTGGTACAAGAGGGCACAAGCAGCACCATATCTTTGTGCCCAAGTAATTAATCACCAGCCTGGTTTGGTCAAGAGCCACTGAAAGCACCCCTCCTCCAATTATTTTAAGACAGAGATTGAGACCAATACAAAAAGGTACAAAAATAATTGTAAAGTACTAATTTCAGGGCAGCGTTAGGATCCAGTAGAGACGATCTTAAATTTAAAGTGCAATGTTTCAGTAAGTTTAGTCATTGATTCCAGTCACATTCAGTTGTAGGGGTACAGATAGAGAGAAAAGAAAATTTGGGATATAATCCTAACTTTGGTCAGACATGAATTACATGTTAAAGCAATGGAACATAAAATGGAGTTGAGGCTATGGGTCATAATACAAGTAAGATCTTCGAACAAGTTTTTTAAATTTTTCCATAATGGCTTTGGAAGTACTCTTTATTTTTGAGGTTCTTTATGAAGCAAAAACTTTAAGCATGTTTTCTAACTGTTGCTAGAGCATACAAATAAAATTAGTTTTGATATATTAATCAGGTTATCAAAGGAACCTGAAAAACTCACATTAGTCATATTATCTTATACAGAGGTTGCTTTGTTGGCTGGTAATTCCAGTGTAACATTGAAAAAGAAGTGGTGATAGATGACTGATTTTACCTTGTGGCTTATTTAAAATGAATGTTTCTAGCACTATCATTAGTAAATGTGCTTACTCAGGTTTTTGGTTGATACACTTTATCAAGTAAAGAAGTTCCTAAAGTTGACCAAGAGCTTTTTAAAACCATGATTAAAAACTGAAGTTTTTGAATGCTTTTCCTGCATTCTCTGAGATGGTCATATAAATCTTTTTTCTCTAATAATCAGCAGGTAGATTATATTTATGTACTTTTAGGCTAAATGACTTATCCACTTCTTGAATGATCCCAACTTGGTCAATATGTAATATATTTTTTCCATGTAACTAGGGATTTTGAATATTCACGATCTAAGAAGATTAATTATACCTATTTTACAAATAAGAATAGAGACAGAAAAGACACAATAAGCATAAGGGTCTTTGTCTAGCTGTAAGAACAGGAACTCAAACTCAAATCAATCTGATTCTAAACTTAAGTTCTTCCCACTAGCTGTTTTTAAGGACAATGGCTCAGCCTTCCATCTCTGTCTGAAATGCTAAGGGTAATGTTATTTTCAGGGTGATACTCAAGGTTCCTTCATTGGGAAAATACTTGTCAAGTTTGCTCATTTTAGGCATTGGTCGCAAAATAATGTTAAATGTAAGCAGAAGAAAACATCTGTAAAAGTGGAGCCAAGAGATAATCCTAGTAATTCTTCATTGCTAAAATTCTTTAACTGGGCCAGAGTGATAGTACAGTGGGTTAAAGTGTTTGCCTTGCATGCATCTGACCGGGTTTGATCCCTGGCATCCCATATGGTCCCCCAAGCACTGCCAGGAGTAATTCCTGAGTGCAGAGTCACTTGAGCATGGCCAGGTATGACCCCAAAAAAGGCAAAATAAATCAATAAAATTCTTGGACCTCATATTAAAGTGGCTTGAAAAGGAGATGGAAAATAATGAAATCAAGAGAAAGTTTTTCTTGACCTATGTTTTTATATTAGTTTGATCATGCTCAAGACCAAAGAGAAACCAAAACCACTGATACCTTAGTTCTTATAAGGAACTTAATTTTTAAAATCTCATTTTTATAAAGAAACTATGATTTATAAAGTAGTTAAAGAGCTTCATTTCTTCAGTACATTATGATATAAATGTCAGATAAATTAGGAATAAGTTTCTTCAATTAGAAAAAGGAGAAGCATGTTCAAAGATGCGTAACTGAGCATGTTAGTAAACAAACACACACATAAAAACAGGTCTGCAGTATCTGGGAGGGAAATTCCCCATCCGCCTTCCCCAAGCCTCTGGAATAATATATTCTTTGACATAAACAGGGACGGAAACTGTATGAAACTTTGGCCATGAAAGAGTCAACAGGTGTAGCCAAAATAATATTTCACTACTTGTTGAAAGACTGCAGGAAAAACTACACTGACACCTCTTCTGGTAAAATAAAAAATAAAGTTGTATTTCAACCTTAATTTTCCACCCTGTGGGCAAAAATAAAAGGAAAATTACTTCTGGGCAATTCTGCACACATTATAATGAACTGTCTTAGATAGTTAAGCAAGAAGCAAAGCAACCACTGTTCTGTCTAGAAAATCATAATGCAGAAGCTAGAGAGAGTTCAAGAGGTGGGAGAATGTGTTTAAAGCAGGAGTCTGTGCTTGATCCCTGGAACCACATGGTCCCTAGGGCAATATCAGGAAACACCCACTCCCTAACACCACCAGGTATGGGGCAGAAAAAAAACAACTAAAGAGGAATCACACAGTAAATTCCCTTAAGGTCAGTCTCAATAAGAAATGTGGAGTTACAATGAGAACTTCAAAAGCCATCTAAGAAGTATCTGTGCAGAAGGAGCAGTGTGAACCCTGTTTTGAGTGTGTGTAAGCATGTGTGATTGTGCATATGTTAGATTAAACCCAAGACTTCATATCTGTGAGTCACGTGCCTCACTACACTACACATTGCTGTTTGCATTCATTCCACAGCTGCCCCTTCCTCTGTACTTCTCCCCTTCTTTCCTTTCACCCCCTTTTGTTTTAGATTTATTGGGGAATCACACCCCACAAAGCACAGGGGTTAGTCCTGGCTCTGAACTCAGGAATTACTTGGGAATCATACGGGGGACCGGAGATAGAACCGTGGTCAGTTGCATGTAAATCAGGCGCCTTCCCTGCTGCACTATCATTGCTCTGACTCTTGTTTTATGTTTCTGATTGACTAACAAATTATCCAACACTTTTTTTTTCTATGAAGACAACTATGAAGACTGTTTTCATGCTTCCAGTATTCAAAACTGGCTTCTAATAGCACAGATGTAGTACCTCTGGCTTGGGCTGGCCAAATTCTACAAGAGTCCCTATTCCCCAGGACTCCTGCGACTCTACTGGGACATCTCTTCTGTAAGTAACCTGGCAAACAAATTCACAGATCCCTAATAAGCTGATTGTGAACTAATCTAGAGGTAATTCTCTGGAGTAGGCTTGACCTAATCAGGAATCAGGGACACTCAAACCTAAAGAGATTTCTTGGTTGACTCTGAGGAGCAAACAACCATACTATGAACTGTTTATGGAGGACACCGTGTACCCAGGACCTGAGGGTGACCTCTGGGCTCTGAGATGAGTCCCGAATCAACAGTCTTCAAGTATTGGGGCATCACTTTAGTATTCACAGGCATCTTCCTCTGCCAAAAAAAATATCAGTAAGATTAAAAAGACTAACCCGAGCCTCAGAGGAGGAAGCGTAGCCCTCCTTGACCCATTGATTTTTGGCCTGACTCACCGGAATCTGGAACAGAGCTAACACCCAACCAACCCATATCCAGACTTCTTCTGATACATAAAACTATGAAGATAATAAATATGTTTGACAGTAAATTCCCCAGAAGTGCTCAGGGGCCACTTCTGAAAGCACTCAGCTTGACCCAATGCAAGGGACCAGCACTGTGGTGCCTTGAGTCTGATGAGGCTGAGCAAGATGATACCCGTGGGTTGTGGGTACCATGTGATGACAGGGGGAACCTAATGCCTTGAGCTTTTCAAGGAATGCATTACGGTCCTTTGACTTATCTCCTGATCTTAAATATATGTTGTTTCAAGTTCCCAAGCATGTTCAACTATAAAAGTCTATATATGTCTTTGGATCTTAAAAGTTTGATGATCATATTCTTCTTCTGAGAGTTTAAAGTAAGCATGTTTATTTGGTAACTTGGAAGAGAATGCTTCTAAGCTCCTTCACACACAGGAAAATGTTTCTCTATTGCTTTAGCTGCAGGTATATAACAATTACTCATATTACTCACCAAGCATTTCTAGCGCTCCTTCCCTTCAGAATCACTATGGTCCTGTGCTGTTCATCTTTTTGACACATTTCTTTGGGATTGTGGACCATATATATTCTTTGGACTTATGTGTACTACATGTTGCTTAAGGAATTTGACAAATACAGTGCTCTCTGTCTCTCTTCTGTAGTGATCATCAATGTTCTTGGCTATTTGAGTCCTTGAGAAAGGTTCTCTGAGGATTAACTTACCCTAACTCGTCATGATTTCACCTCCAGGACAAAAAATAAATCATTTTATTTGAATACACTATGAGTTATGATTGGCTATTGTTGTATAATTTAGGCTATGCTAACTTAAACTAGGTATTCCCCAAAGTATATGACCATTCCCCAAATCACTTGTACCAATTGTCTTCCCATTGCTCATCAACTTGCTCAAGTGGGGACCAGTAACATCTCCATATGTTCTGTCGCATGCTAGTGTACCCCAAGGGCATCTGCTCATTCCAGGAACACAGAGAGCCTCAAACAATTTCTTCAGGTCATGGGAATGAGGTCTATGATTGTTACTGGTTTTTGGTATAACAAATAAGACACAGGTAGCTTGGCAGGCTCTGCCATATGGGTGGTATACTCTCAGTAGTAGGCTCTCATCTTGTGCATTTACTGATGAACTAATGCGGAGAGAAAGACTTTTCTCTTGGGTCGAGCTCTGACGAGCTGTGGAGTCTGGATGTTGAAAATGGATGCCCTCATGCTGCAGGGGGTTCCTCCTGACTTCTTGCAAGGCTCTATTGGGATAGTGGGCCAGGGCTAAAACTCACTTTCCCTCCTGGGCACCTCATCAGCTGAGCACAGGGAGGGGTGGTAGCAGCTCTGCCCCGTGTGTCTGAGTCTCTGGATCAGGCATACCTGAGCTTGAAATAGTCTTTACTGTAGGGTGCGACTCTGACACAAAATACATGACAAAAAAATACATAAGATGATACAAAGAGAGGCCATAGAAATAGTATAGCAGGTAAGGTGCTGGTCTTGACAACTCAGGTTTGATCCCTGGTACCCTATATGGTCTGCTGAGCTTTCTGGGAGTCATTCCTGAGTACAGAACCAGGAGTAAGCACTGAACAAAGATGGGTATGGTGCCCTAAAACAAAAGATAGAAAGATAGGATACACAGCCTCTTGCAGATTTTCATATATCTAAATTATCTTCATTCATTATTATAAAACAAAACAAAGAAAACAAAAAAGATGCTTTGAGTAAAAGGAAATATAAACAAAACAGCATGAGACCATCTACTATCATTCATCTATGCTGAAAAACAGGGTTCCCAGTGTCCATTAATATTTAAGATGGCAGAACCAATGGAGAGGTTAGTAATTGATTCTCTGGAGAAACAGTGGGGGAATCTCTTCTCTAATAACTCTTCTTAGGATAACTAATGCTATCATTATTAGACTTTGGGATTTCTATGTTTCCTGAATTCAAATACCTAAAGGGCAGTCTTCATAGTAAGACTGGCAAAAATACCCTAACGAAGAAGTGTGTCTATCAGCAGAAACAAACACAAGGACTGCTGGTTTTTTTTTTTAAAGTGCTATCATGGGAGAAAAAAAATAAATGAGCAGTAAAACCCTATTTTAAAAAAGGGAGAGAAATAACATCAGTTAATACTTGTAAATGAAGAGTTTTAAAGTCTTTTTAAAAAACAGATCAGGTGGTTTCTGAGGCAAATACTAAACTTAGACCTTAAAGACAAAGATTCTGGTAAAATGTTTTCTGGGTAATAAACAAAAATCCCATTCTTATTTATTTGAATTTTGAAGATAAAATACTGTGAATAGTGGAATATTTCATGTGAATGTGTATAAGCTAAGGTTACACTTTGTCTACTGTCTCAAGGTGTCATTATGTAAAGACTACACCAACAATGTATATCCACAGAAATGAATTAGTCAAAAACTTCTCCGCTCCCTAGCACCCAGTGATGTTACCTGTCGGAGGCGCTGCTGGGGTCCCCAACAGTGCTGGATGCGAGTTCCCTTCTACCCTCCGAAGCCGGTGGGGAATGGATGAAAACTCAGGAATCTGATGTAGTTTTAAAATGCTTTACTTATCACAGGTTTAGGCATACAAATCAGCAATAGGAAAAACCCTGTGCTTAGGATTACCAGCTAGAACCCCAGCCATGTGTAGGCCAAGATGGTGGCCACCACGTGTTAAGGCCCTGTAAAGAGGAGACAAAGACAAGACTCCCAAGAAGAGTGCGAGCCCACAAAGAGAGAGGCCCCAAAAGAGAGAGTGCAAGAGCGGAAGCAGTCTAGTTTTATACCCCTGCAACTCAGACCTCCCACTATTATGGAAGCAGGGAGGGTCAAATGCCCCTCAGGTAATTTCTCCCAGCACCTCACCTAGGCCCTTTTAGATGCTAATGTTTTGAGCCAAGATCTGCCTGGAAATGCTTTTATAGGGTAGAGAAGGGGGTTTTTGAGATGGCATGTCTCTGTACCAAAGACTATACTAATGCCAGTTAAATATTTCCCCAAGCCTTCACAAGAGACTCCTCTACTTCACGGTAGTTTTGTATTTTAGTTGCCTTTGAGTTATCAGGGAGCCATGCTTGCTTGCTTGGAGGCAAACAACATTTCTCTCTGGTCTAATTACTTAGAGATTCAACGTGGCCAGGCAAATAATGCTGGTAAGATCTAGCTAGTCCCACGATGATTGTGGTAGCATGAGAGAATATTTATACCAGCCAGTACAGAATACATGGTCAGATAAACTGCCACATTTAAACTACCCCCCTATCTACAAAGTGATCTGCAGGAGGCAATCCAGGGCAGATGCAGAGGCTTTTAGGCTTTTAGTTGTCCTGCAACAGTTACCAATACTACAGAAGCGACTAGATTATACTTCTCTTAGAGCAAACTTTAATCAAAAGATAAATCACTAAGTACTAGAGCTAGACGCTACTAGTTGGGGTACATATTCCACTTTGAATAAATTAATTATGTCTACATAGTAAGAAGAAATGGAATATTGAGTCAATGCAATAATTTGGTCATAATGATTTTTGGCCATACACTTATATTTACAGTGAAAACATAAAGAAATGGGGGTAGGTTATTGCATTGAATCACCTAATGTAAGTGCTTCAAGTCCCTCATTCCCACCCCTTTTTATATAGGTATGTCCTCATAGCCCTTGAGAGACAAAAAGGATATTGTGGGTGTCTAAGCATAGGATTTATATGCCAAAGGGATACTCTCCTAGGGACAGTCCTAAAACTATTCTAGGTGTGAAATAATTGCCTGTTAGTCACATACTCTTCTCACTGTGAGATGATGTTACCAGTGTATGACTTCCATAGACAAGCTGTTTGCTATAATTTCAGGGTCTGTCTATATTTCCCTGAACCTCTGTGATGATACAAAACTGTGTAGTCCCTTAAAGGATTGTATCCTGCTCTGACAAGAGTGTTTACAATTTTGGGTTCATTTAAATATAAGCACATGATTTACTTTTTAACAAAAGATCTTATCACCAAAGAAGGTACTAAAACAGGCATCTGAAGGCGTTTCAGCCTGCATGTGAAATTGTAAAAAGGTGGCACCAAGGGAAGCAGTTTGGGTCTCTGAAAAGATGACAACCTTTCTAGAACCAGTTATTCTGTTTCCCCACGTTTCTTTTAAATAGCAATGCTAAGGCTTTATTAGTTAATCAATAAGACATGATACAGAGTATGGTCATCATAAAATAATCATACCCTGGAGCATTTTGAGTCATGAACCACTTGGCTCTAATCAGATTGGGTTGAGATTACCTTTGGATAACCACCCTCTTGGGAAAGGTCTCATTTCTATTATAAGTGCATTTTATAATAGGAGAAAATGTACATTTCTGAGGGGGAAATGAAGTTGGCAGCTTATACCTAGCAATCTTTTCAGCTGAGCCGAGGAACATTCCTCTTTTTGAACAGAGTCAAACTCTGCTTCGTCTATTCAAGCAATCTCAGAGAGAAAGAGGCAGCCCGCATACTGTGTGGGTAATGCGATACAATGGAAACTATATTTTACTTTGGCATCGAAAGCTTCAAATTATATGCAAACATACAAAACGGGCATTTGAACTTGGCATGCATGTTTGTAAATGGCACGTTTTGAATCTGGAGTGGGTTGAGGTGTCTAGGTTACAATAACAGATGATCTCAATGTAAAAGGGGAACAAAGCCTTTCTTTAACTTCCTACAGAAAAAGATGTTTATTTCTGCTTCAATTATAATACCAGACACACTGGAGATTCTGTTAAGAGCAATTTCCCTCGATTTCTCCTTATCCTGACCAGCCAAAAAATTTCATCAAATTACATATATTGGAAAGTTAAAGACAGAAAAGCCCAGTGAGGCATGAAATACACTTTACAACAGTGTGCATAGTGCTTATCCTATTGGTTTAGAATGATGGAAAAACCCATTTAAAATGTTAGATGAACATATTTTAGCTCCAGAGATGAGTATTAACTGTAGAGCTGTAGGTTTTAATACTATTTTTTCTACACATATTATTTATATACAAGAATTTTAACATGAAATAAATGACAAAGAGGGAAAATGGTAAACATATTGGAAATTATTCTATAATGAAAGTAAATATTTCTGAATGTGGGATAAAAGAGGTCAAGCAATATTATTGCCATATGGATAAAACAAGATGATTCTCTTCATGCTAATCTTCATTAGTTATATAGATATCATAATAAAAACAAAATTATTCCAGGTTGATCTTTTGAATGAAATAAGACAGGACTCATCCCAGGAAGCCATAAAGAGAAACAGCTCATTTATGGGTTTGTTAAATTAGAATTAAATTTAGCTTCTATATGGCAGCACTGCTTTTGATTAATTATACCCCTTTTGAATACTGGTTATTTCAAGAGCCTCAATATTTGTCCTTGGTCCAAAAATTGCTTTAATCCTTCCTACAATTTCATTTCCTTCAAATTCTACTTGATTTCTGCAAAAACAGTTAGGGCAGCTGGATTGAAAAGAAATGAAGTCTGGGGCGAGTGATAGCACAGTGGGGAGGCGTTTGACTTGCATGCAGTCAACCGGGTTCGATTCCCGGCATCCCATATGGTCCCCTGAGCTCCGCCAGGACTAATTCCTGAGTGCAGAGTCAGGAGTAACCCCTGAGCATTGCGGGTGTGACCCAAAAAACAAAAAAGTAAAAAAAATAAAATGAAAGTTACATTAGAAAAAAAGAAATGAGATCTGGCCAAAAAGAAACTAAGAACATCGTTAAAAATTCAACTCACAGAACTAGATCAAATAGTCCAGTTTTAATTACTCAGAAGGAAGCAAGGCTCCTGCCTGCAGGTTCCCACGTTGGCAGATTACTCATGCTTTCTGTTGAAAGTCTCATTTTTGTCTTATCCAGAAAAGCCCACCAGCAGTCTAAACAAAAACTATGGTGTAGTGTGCACATCCCAGAATGAAAAACAGTTTGAGCCAAGTAGGGAGAGTTAGAATGAAAAAGGCCACAGTAAAGTTCCTTCTTCTCTAAAAGCAGTGTATGACATTCTAGCCCAATCCAAGCGCCACAAAATTGGATTTTGGGGGTGTGGCCAAACAAGCGCATCTGCTAGTGCTTTGGCAGTCCCTGCCTCACAGACTCCCTGAAACGTCAACTCCATCAACTATCTCCAGCAGTTTTTTCCTAAGGAGAGTAAAATAAATTAATGATTTCACCAGTGTTCTGCTTGAATATGGCTATATTATACTCAAGGAGTCCCCAGCTCTTGAAATTCCTCCCTGCTTATAAATGTTCTTCATTAGATTTTTTCCCTCACATTGTTAATCTTTCCCTAATTTGCTTAGAACCATTGACTACTTATCACTTCACTTGTATCACTTGCCTTCCCGTTGTTCATCCATTTGCTCGAGGCAGGTGCCAGTAATAATCTCCATTTGTTGGGAATGAGGTCCATTATTGTTACTGTTTTCGGCATATCGAATATACTATGGGTAGCTTGCCAGGCTCTGCTTGGCTCTGGGTTCCACCAGGGGCCCAGTCTCTTTCTATGTCAGACCATCAAGCATCCAGGGCCCACTGGGAAAAGCCCTGGGTGTGGACAAACCTGTCTTCTGTCTGCCACCTGCAACACCTTGAGGGTGACCCAAAAAGCAAAAAAAGAGAGAAAGAAAAAGAAAAACTCCATGGGCACATAACTTGCTCAGGTATCCTAACCACCTCATGTATACCAAATAAAAGTTCCCTTCCCTGAAAAGATTTTCTCAGTTGGCCCTTGCTCACAGTTCCTCACAGTTCTTTCCCTCTCCTGCATCTGAGGGCCCACGGCCAATCGTCCCTAGTGGCAGCAAGGCCTCTCTGCCAGCAGAGTCAGAACATACATTTGTCCTTCACTGGCAGTGCTCACTGACATGATGAACTTGGACTCAGACATCACCTGCGCACGGGCCAACCATGTTCTCTTCCACCTACCCAGCCATGACTGTGGTTATGTAACCTGTTGGTGTCCTCAATTTTCTCCTCCCTAGCAATGATCATAAAAGAAGATCACACAAACTAAGTTCTGATGCCAAAAGAGAAAAATCAAAGTTACCATTTATCAACCTCACTGGGAGCTAATTATAGATAAATGGCATTGACTACTAAATTGTAAATATCACCAGAGAGCGTCTTTGGCCTTTATCTACCTCTCTGGGTTAAGATGCACTTCTCTCTCTCTCTCTCTCTCTCTCTCTCTCTCTCTCGCTATCTCTCTATCTCTCTCTATCTATCTATCTATCTATCTATCTATCTATCTATCTATCTATCTATCTATCTATCTATCTATCTATCTATCTATCTATCTATCTATCTATCTATCTATCTATCTATCATCTATCTATCATCTATCTATCTATCTATCTATCTATCTCCCTATCTCTATCTATCTATCTATCTATCTATCTATCTATCTATCTATCTATCTATCTATCTATCTATCTATCTATCTATCTATCTTTTATTGTATCAACTGAGTCACACAAAATTCCCATTTGATACTCAATCAATCACTAGTTTGTCACCCCAAACAAATAAAAAGTGACAAGAACAGTACAGACTTCTGGTGTCTCTGGAATTCGAGGAGGAGCCTGGTGATTTCCATCCCTTACTCAGTGACTACCCACCTCCTTGTTTCATCCATCTCATTAAGTGCAGCTAGAGTCTGTGACTTTTTCAAACCATTGGAATATGGTTAGGGAAGACATCAGAATAAACTATTTTACAGTAAATATCACTCTATCATCTACATTCTATCATTAACATTTTTCTACACTTGCTTTGTCATGTATGACATATACATCATTCCTCTGTCCACCCATCAATCTCAATGGCATTTTAATTACTATTTAGAAGACATTTTAAAATTAAATTTATAATAAAGCAAGATTTATATATATATATATATGTGGAAGTCTAAATGAAAATAAATTCTACAGGATATTATTTCTTCACAAATAAAAATACTAGAATCATATTCTGCTATGATCTTATACAGTGAGGTCACAAGAGAATCTTGGGGTTTTATAAAAAAACACCAGTTCTATATGAACAATTAAAGATTTAGAAAAACTGGTTATGAAATTAATTACAAGGAAAACTGAGCAGAATTTCAGGTAAAGCATTAAGCAATAATTTACTAAATCCATGATCTATTACATCATCAATGTGAGAAAAGCTATTTTTCTTTTGTCAGTGGCTAAATGAGTTTTTCTTAATACTTGTGCATAAAGTCAGAAACAGAATGTCACTACAATATTAATAGATTAAATTGAACCATAAATCACAATAATTTATAAGGAACTCAATCACTTTTCTGACATTTACATTTTTATGATCTAATCATGTAGGAAGAATCAAATTATGAACAATATACTCTATTCTGCGTTATAGTTTTTAATAGGCAAAGACTTCGACATCTCAAGAAGAGATGTCAAAGTTGGTTTTAGCAGAAAGCAAACATGCTTTTGTTTTATTTGTGTAAAAACTAGAATTATTCATGTTAGTACACACACAGAAATGTTGCCATTCAAAATGGAATAACCAGTTGACTCAAAGAAGAAGTGGCTGACTTATTTATTTCCTTGAATTACTAGCTCCTTGAGAGTTAGAGAGAATGGAGTTGTGGAAACTCAAACCCACTGTCCCCGGGAAAAGTGGACAGTGATCCCATAAATTCTGGGATGGTATCTGCAACCAAACTTGGTATCAAAGTGTCTCTAATGAAACCTGAATAAAAGTGGCTCTGACGGGGCCGGAGGCGATAGCCCAGCGGGTAGGGCGTTGCCTTCACGCCAGCCGGCCCATGCCGGCCCGGGTTCGATCCCCGGCATCCCATATGGTCCCCTGAGCACCGCCAGGAGTAATTTCTGAGTGCAGAACCAGGCGTAACCCCTGAGCATTGCCAGGTGTGACCCAAAAAGCAAAAAAAAAAAAAAAAAGTGGCTCTGAGCAAACCACCAGCAATCACAGCATCTGTCCAGTACCAGCATCTGTGCAAGGGGAAGTTCAGAGAAGCTCTGAGACAGAGCATGACAGAATAGGGATCTTAAAACTGCCTGCAAGAATTTGTTGAAGCTTGCAAGGCCAAAGGAAAAAGCTGCTGAAATGAGCAGGTTGTATCTATCCCAACAGTAGGAGAAGGCAGAGGGCACAACACAGCTAAAAAGTTAGATTCTGTAAACTTCTGAAAGTGATCAACCTTGTTCCTTTCTAGTTCAGAAATGAACACCAGAAAGAAAGTGACTGATGGGATGAAGGTGAGTAGGGATTTGGACTACAGAAACCATGGCTAGAGATGGTTCCGATAAAGGCAGGAGAGAGGGAAAAGGCGGGAAACTGAACATCACACTATCTTGTTAGCACTGTATAAAACCAAAGGGAACTAGGAGAAATCAAATAGTTGTAGCAAACATGCCTCCTTCTAAGCATTCAGAAAAGCACATCCGCCACCCCCCAAAAAAAAAAAAACAACAGGAAAGTACACAAGTAAAATAGTAATTATTTATTAAAAAAAATACAATAAATAGCAGGGAAACATCTCAATGAGAGCACGTTGTAAAGACAGGTCAAGTTTCCCCTGCCTTTCCCTTTGTTGCTCATGTTGGGATAACCAGGCGTGTACATGCTTAGCTGTGGGGCCCACTCTTGGTCAGGGCATTCACCTGTGGTTGCATAACTGAGCTGTGATGCTGCCTGGGCTGCTTTGGGGCTCACACCCCTGGCCATTACACAGGTCTCAGTTGAAGTGCTTGCTGGGAGCTCACACTTTATTTGTGATGCATGGATGTGTCTGAAAGTGCTGGAAATCACAAACTTTGTTGTGCCCGGGGACTTTCAAGTAGCAACACTACCAGGGCCACATTTGGTGTATGTGGGCAGTAACAGGGACCAGACTTGTGGTCTGACTTTTGCAAGGTAGGTGCTTTCATCAGAGTCAGTCCCTAGGCCCCAAAGAGATATATCCTAACCTATTTCTGTTTTCTGCTTTGTTTTATTTGGCTTTGTGTTTGAGCCACACCAGATGGATGTTGCTTGGGGGTAACATATGTGGTATCAGGGGAACAAAGTCAGCTGCCTGCAAGGCAAATGCCTTAAGCTCTATGTTATTTCTCTGACCCCACAGTGTACTATTTCAATATTATCTAGTGATCCTTAAGAAAATAAGATATAGAGCCATAGCATGCAGTCTCAAACACGCCTGGGGAACCTGGAACTCCGCTTTCCCCAGACTCAGCTGACCATGGGGATCCCAGGAGGATAGATGGGTTTTGGGAGTGGGCCCATCACCTCAGGGGGTCCCAGAAGCAGCCGGATGAGACTGCGCCCACCACACTAGCTACCACCTTCGCTGTCTGGGCGCTGGGATGCTACCTCACGACCAGATTAGCAGAGCAAAACCAGTTCGAGCCCAGGTAGGCAGCTCCCAGAAGTGGGAATCACTGGGAATTCGTCCAGATGGAGTCAGGGGTCGGCCCTTCCCCCTCCATTTTGTCGAGCCTGGTGGCCCTGCCCAGGAGCTGCCCTGGGGCGACCAGCCATAGCATGCTGGGCCTCAGACGTGGCTGGGGAAGCTGGAACTTCGGCTCTCCCCAGGCTCAGTTGACCATGGGGCTCCCAGGTGGACAGATGGGTTTTGGGAGTGGGCCCATCACCTCTGGGGGTCCCTGGAAGCAGCCGGATGAGACTCGACCACATTTTCCGCCATATTCGCTGTCTGGGCGCTGACCATGAGGCCCCTCGGCCGCGCGGTCCATCAAAGTAGTGGAAACAGTTATGTCCTTTAATGCACTGCATTCTACGATGTGCAGGAAAGTTTGGAGGGAGTGAGAGATAGAGAGGAGAGAAAAGACATACAGAACCTGCCAAGTAGTTTAAGTGTGGGAGGGGGCAGGGAAGTGGGGACATTGGTGATGGGAGATGGGTTTGGGTGGAGGGATGGGTGTTGGAACACTGTAGAACCAAAACTCTACATGAGCATCTTGCAATTGTATGTCTAAAAGTGGTGTAATAAAATTCGTGAAAATGAAAAAAAAAAAAAAAGAAAATAAGATATAGAGCCAGCGAGAGGGATGGGTTAAGGCACGAAACTTGCATGCAGCTGACATTGGTTCTTTGCTGCACACTGCATATGGTCCCTGAGCATCACTGAGTACAGCCTGGAGGCTCCTAGGATGTATGAATGTGATCCTGGAGGCCATCAACACTAAGGGATCAAATGATCTGTGGTAGTACACAGATAAGTTAGCACACGTCCTTGCATCCTCGCATTGGCTCACTGGCTCAGTTAACTAAGAATTGTCAGGAGGGGTATCTGGGCCTCCATTGAACCACTTGCAGTCTAAAAAAACACAGAAAGAAAAGGAAAAGAGAGCATTAAAATAATAAATAACAATATAAATAAATTGGCTTTCATGTGCTTTGGTACCAGGCACTTCCAGTAGGGTCTCCCGAACATTGCCAGGAGTGATCTCTGAACACAGAACAATAGTATGACCTGAGCACAGCCATGTGTGGTTCAAAAGCCTTTCCAAATACTCTTCCTGCCAAATACTTTAAAATAAAATGATATATAAACTGGCAATTCCACCTCTAGATATATTTCCAAATTAATAGAAATATTTAAAAAATGTCTGCAAGCTCATACTCATTTGTAGCACAACAGTCAAGGTATGGAAACAACCTAAGTTTCCATCAATGGATGAATGGATGAAGATATGATACATACGCATGTACACACACATGTATTATCTAACTCTAAGGAAGAAGAAGGAAAACTTGCCATTTGTGATAATAAGGACAGAATTTGAGAGCATTATGATAAATGAAAGAGCCGGACAGAGATGAATACTGCATAGTATTACTTAGAAATGGAATCTCAAAAAAAAAAAATAGTTATACACATAGAAACAAAGGGTGGAAATATGGTTTTCAAGGATTGGTAAGGTGGGGAAAGTGGAGAAAGGTTGGGAATGGATACAAAATTTCAGCTGGAAGATTAATAAGAACTAAAGATTTAATGTGTGACTGTTTCACTGTATCACTGTCACTGTCTTCCCATTGTTCATCGATTTGCTCGACTGGGCATCAGTAACATCTCCATACGTCCTGTCACAAGCAAGTGTGACCCAAGGGCATCTGCTTGCTCCAGGGACAGAAAGAGTCTCAAATCATTTTTCAGGTCATGGAATTGAGGTCCATAATTGTTACTAGTTTTTGGCATAACAAATAAATAAAACACAGGTAGCTTGCCAGGCTCTGCCGTGTAGGTGGTGTATTCTCAGTAGAAGGCTCTCATCTCGAGCATTTTCTGATGAAACTTATAGGGGAAAGATCAGGTTTTCTCTTGGATGGAGCTCCGAGGAACTCCATTTTTATATTACATAAGGTAATATAAAAAAAGAAACAGGTTAAAATATAATGACTTCAAAATTGATATAAGCTTTATTAAACTTTAGAAGACAATTTTATTTTTTTTTCTTTTTTTTAAATTTTTTTTATTATACCACAGTGAAACATACAATTACAAAGGTGTTCATAATTGGTTCTTGGTAATACAGTATTCCAGCACCCATCCCTCCACCAGTGCCCCCATTTCCACCACCAATGTACCCCCTCCCCTCCCATCCCCCACCCGCCTTAATAGCAGGTACCCCAGTTTCCTCTCTTTCTCTCTCTATCTCTCTCTCTGTCTCTGCATCTCTCTCCCTCTTATTTTACACATTGTGGCTAGCCCTGCAGATAGTTAGAGTTAATCACTTAAGTCTCTTTGTGTATATTCAGTGGTGAGTTTTAATCTGCCATTACAATTTCCCATATTTATTAAAACACTGGTATCTATATCCTATTAATGAATGCAGTCATTCTATATCTGTCCTTTTCCTTCTGACTAATTTCACTCAGCATGATAGACTCCATGTCCATCCATTTGCAGGTAAATTTCATAATTTCATCCTTTCTGACAGCCGCATAGTATTCCATAGTGTAGATGAACCACAGTTTCTTTAGCCAGTCCTCTGTTCTCGGGCATTTAGGTTGTTTCCAGATTCTAGCTATAGTGAATAGCGCAGAGATGAATAAAGAAGTACAGATAGTGTTTCTGCTATGTGTTTTTCGGTCTCTAGGGTATATTCCCAGGAGTGCTATTGCTGGATCAAATGGGAGCTCAATATCTAGCTTTCGGAGGAATGTCCATATTGTTTTCCAAAAGGGCTGGACCAGTCGGCACTCCCACCAGCAGTGGATGAGAGTCCCTTGTTCCCCACATCCACGCCAGCACCGGTTGTTCTTGCTGTTTTGGATGTGTGCCAGTCTCTGTGGGGTGAGATGGTACCTCATTGTTGTTTTGATTTGCATCTCCCTGATGATTAAAGATGAAGAGCACTTTTTCATATGCCTTTTGGCCATTCGAATTTCTTCTTTTTTGGAAGCTTCTGTTCATTTCTTCTCCCCATTTTTTGATGGGGTTGGCTGTTTTCTTCTTGTGGAGTGCTACCAGTGCCTGATATATCCTGGATATTAACCCCTTGTCAGATGGGTATTGGGTGAATATCCTTTCCCACTCTGTGGATTGTCTTTGTATCTTGGTCACCGTTTCTTTTGAGGTGCAGAAGCTTTTCAATTTTATATAATCCCATTTGTTTATCATTGCTTCCATTTGCTTGGTCAGCGGTGTGTCGTCTTTAAAGATACTTTTCGTTTCGATGTCATAGAGCGTTTCTCCTATGTTTTCTTCGATGTACCTTATAGATTCATGTCTGATATCGAGATCTAGAATCCATTTTGATCTGACTTTTGTGCATGGCGTTAGAAGGAGGTCTAAGTTCATTTTTTACATGTAGCTGCCCAGTTTTCCCAGCACCATTTGTTGAAGAGGCTTTCTTTGTTCCACTTAATAGAAGACAATTTTAAACTGTAGCTTAAATTCTCTTTAAAAAGCTTAAGGTCTTGGGCCGGAGCAATAGCACAGCGAGTAGGACATTTACCTAGCACATGGCAGACCTGGATTCGATTCCCAGCATTCCCTATGATCCTTCGAGGCACTGCCAGGTGTAATTCCTGAGTGCAGAGACAGGAGTAATCCCTGAGCAGTGCCAGGTTTTGACCCAAAAAGCAAAAACAAACAAAAAAAATCTCAAGGCCTCAGTGATAACTCTAAAATATGCCTATATAATCAATAATTCTTCAAGATCCTAGAAAGAAAGATCCATTCTGGGGCCCAGGAACCAGACGGCTTAAGGGAATGTGTGACTACAGTTAATAATGTTGCTATTATATACTTGGAATATGCTCCAAGAGTATAACTTAAAATGTTTGCACAAAGACAGATGAAGTGATGATTATATAAATCAAAAGCGAAAGAAAATGCTCATTTTCTTTCATTGCAACTAGAAACAATGTTGATATGCTACTTCCATAAATAATATAAATAATATAGGACATGCAGATGAATACAAGTCTGACATATATCAAACATTTACCATATTTAAGACACTCAGCTTAGCACTTTATCTGCATTATCTCATTTAATTCTCAGAAGAGTCTAAGAGATGAACATTACTATACTAATTTCACAAATTTAAAAACTAAGGTTTGGTAACTTGCTCAAAGTTACCAGAGGTCTGCTGGGGAGCATTTAATTTGGATCACACAATTGACTCAATGATCACTTAAGTCAATGTACACTTAAAAAATCCAGCTACAAAAATCACTATCTTCACTATCTTCCCGTTAATCATCTATTTGCTACAGCGGACACCAGTAATATCTCCATATGTCCTGTCGCATGCTAGTAGAACCAAAGGCATCCGCTTGCTCCAGGAACATAAAGAGCCTCAAACCATTATAATAGGACATGGGAATGACCTAATATAAATGTTACTGGTATTTGGCATATCAAATACAACACGAGCAGCTTGCCAGGCTTGCCGTGTGGGTGGCATACTATTGTAGTCACCTCTAAATAAAGCATTTATTGATGAACTGCGCGGCTGCTAGCGGCCCGCGTGAGCTGAATGTGATAGTCTGGGCTGTGATAGTCTGATCTGCTGGGTGGAGTTGTGGCCGAGAGGGAAGTCGGATATGGAAAATGGCGGGCCCCATGGAGTAGGGGGTGCCATCTGGCTTGTTGTGAGGCTCTGCTGGGGTGGCAGACCAGGGCTAGAACCCGCCATGCCTCCGAAGCGCCTCATGAGCGGCTGGGCACAGGGAGAGCAAGTAGCAGCTCTGCCCCATGTCTGAGAGTCTCTGGTTCAGCATACCTGGGCTGGATTGCAATACAGATGATTTTTCAGAAACTTCTATGCTTTAAAATATAAATTTTTTCAAAAATATATTAATCAAAGTCATACTAATGCCCCTACTCTCTCCTAAGTAAATTAAATGCATTTATTCCAAGAGTTGAGATGAGACTTACTAGGCTTCCCAAACCATGTACCTAAAGACCCAAGTCACTAAGTGTCACTCTGAGCAGTGACATCATTATTTCCCTAGTTACCCAATGTGAAGGCAGAAATGAATAAGCTAGATATAAATGCAGCATATAATAGGGTGGGAGTGCTATAACTTTTTATGGGCATGAAGTCAGTAAACCTTGTAACTCAAAATGTGATCACTTGAAACATGTAACTCAAAGAATATTAAAGGGCCATCAGCTCACTGCTTATGGCACTGGTAAAATATGTCCTACATTTATTGACTTTGGAGGAATGAAATAGAGCTGGTTCATTGAATAGACCTGAAATCCTGATTTGGGGCTTGTGGATATGTCAACACAAAACATACATATTTGATATTTCACATTGGGCTAGTAGATAACAAGTACCTAGTAAATATCACAAGATTTTAAAATATGCATGTGCTTATTTATATATACACAGGGTTCATTCCTTTCAGTTACGTGGTACATACTGGTATAGACATTCCGAAAAGCTGAAACAACCTTTCCCTACCAAGATATGAGAGTCGGCTTCATATTTCTTTTGTGCTTATCATAATAGGTAACAGATAATTCTTTTCTTTTTTTCTTAAAGATAACAATCGTCTTAATTGCTCTTTTTTTTTTTTTTTTTTTGCTGTTGTAGTTTGTTTTGGAGTCATACCCAGTGTTGCTCAGGATTTAACTCCTGATTCTGTAACTTGGGATCACTACTCCTGGTGGTGTTTGAGGGACTACACATGGTGTCGGGGATCAAACCAGGATTGGTCATAATGCAAGACAAGGCCCTTAACCCTATACTATATATCTCTCTGTCCCCCTCAATTGCTTTTTTGGATTAACTTACAGTAATCTAGAGTGGTTACTGTTATTTTTGAGCTAGGAAATCTAAAGCATAGAAAGGTTAAAGTTCTATATAAACTCAGTTTTAACTGCTGTAAAGTACTCTGATTCAGGTTGGATATAAAATCTGTGCCAAAACAGGTAACTTCTTAATAGTGAGTGCCTCATTCTCCTGGCTAGAATCTGGATAATGTATGGACTGACATGCTTAGACACAGTAACCAGAATGTAAAACACACTGACAAAGTAAAAAATTCAGCCTACCATAGGTAATGATTAAATATACCTACCATAAAATTTCCATCATTAGTAGAATAGGATAGTTCATAGTTTTTGTCAGACCACTCATTTTTCAGTGTTTATTAGTAACATTCACTTGAATCACTTGAATCCCGTTATTCATCGATTTGCTCGGCGGGCGCCAGTAACATTTCCATTGGACCCTATCACGTGCCAATGTAGCCCAATGGCATCTGTTTGATTCAGGAATATGAAGAGCCTCAAACCGTTCCTTCAGGGTCTTAACAAGGAAGTCTGACCATCTTGTAGGTGGGGCGGCACGTGATCTTTTGATATCCCGTGGGATCCAGTCGGTAACGGCTCTAGTCCAGCGGTTGTCTCCAAATCGCATTACATGTCCAGCCCATCTGATTTTCAATGCCTTGGCAAACGAGACAGCGTCCCTGATTCTGGAATAGTGACGGAGGTCAGAACTCCGGATTCCTTCTCTCACTTGAGTGAGACGTGATATTCCAAGCATAGCTCTTTCAATTCCTCTCTGGGAGACCGAATAGCATTCTCATCCTGCTTTCATAGGGCCCAGGCCTCTGAGGAGTATGTTAATGCAGGGAGAACGGTGGAGTCGAAGAGATGTGCCCGGAGCCGGAGGTTCTTTGTCCTTTTAGCTATTTCTTCGATGCCTGTGAAGGCATTCCATGCCGCTCTCTTCCTCCTGCGCAGCTCAGGTTTTAGGTCGTTCATCATGTTGACTTCTCGACCTAGGTACACATAACTGCTGCATTCAGAGATGTTTGTTCCATTGAGAGTGAATGGGGCCTCAGGAACTAGTTCATTTCTCATGAACATAGTTTTCTTCAGATTCAGCTGTAGACCTACCTTTCCACATTCTCGGTCAAAGTCAGCCAGCATTTGTGCAGCTTGGCTAATGTTTGGTGTTATTAGAACGATGTCATCAGCGAAGCGGAGGTGGTGTAGTTGCCGACCATCTATCTTCACTCCCATTCCTTCCCATTCTAATTGTCTCATGATGTTCTCGAGGGTGGCACTGAAGAGTTTTGGTGAGATGGTATCACCCTGTCGAACCCCTCTTTTGACATCAATGATCACTTCTTTGTAGAATGGTGAGATCCTGGTGGTGAATCCGTAATACAGCTCACGAAGGATCTTGATGTATTGGGTTTGAACACCCTGTTTGACTAGGGCTTCGATGACTGCTTCAGTCTCTACAGAATCAAAGGCTTTCTGTAAATCAATGAAGGTGAGACAGAGTGGCATCCTGTACTCCCTACAAACCTCAATGAGCTTGGTTACTGTGTGGATATGGTTGATTGTGCTGAATCCTTTCCGGAAACCTGCTTGCTTGCATGGTTGTCCTTCATCTAGTGTTCTGCTAATCCTGTTCAGGATGACTCGTGTAAACAGCTTGTAGATGACAGACAACAGGCAGATGGGGCGATAGTTGCCCGATGTCGTGAATGTCTCCCTTCTTGAACAGTAGAACTGTCCTGCTGGTTTTCCATTGGGAGGGCACCTTGCATTCGGACAGGTAGCGTGTGAAGAGCCGAGCTAGTGTACTGATGAGTACCAATGGCAGATTCTTCAGATGTTCGGGTCTGACTTTGTCTGGGCCTGGTGCTGTTCCCTTCTTTACCGATGAGATGGCATGTCGGATTTCAGAAGGGAGAACGTTGGGAATGACATATCCATCCTGTGGAATTTGGTATGTGGGCAGGTGGATGTGGCTATCAAAGAGATTTGAGTAGAAGTCCTGGATAATCTTCTCCATTGCCTTTCTGGAAGATGTGATAGATCCATCAGGGCGTCGGAGGGCAGTCATCTTGGTCTTATAGTTGGCGAAGGACAGGCGGGCAGTGACGAATACTTTTCCCTGGCTTCTGCTGCATCTTCCAGTATTTCTGCTCTTCTGTCTTTGAGGTCTGCTTTTATCGCTTCTCTGCACTGTTTAGCAACATTATTTGGACAATAATCTCTCTATAGTCTTCAGTTTTCAATTATTTTTATTGGGGTTTTCAATTATTTTTATTGGGGTTTTTCCTTTCCATAAGAAGATTACAGCTGTCTTTTTTTAGTTCATGCTTTCCAAATAAACGTTCAGTCTCTTTTCAGAATTTT